>OY282559.1:170504978-170777021 GCA_958295665.1 Tipula vernalis
CACACGGTTTAATTTAACTTTATACGAAATGACGAGTAAGTCATGGTCAGATATATCTGGGAGATTATATTGACTAGACCTTACAACCCTAAAGTAATCCGACTCAGATACAATAAATTGATCAAGCCAAGCTCCACCACGGGTTGGTGAAAATGGAACCGAAATTAAGTGGTTAACTTTTAAAAGATCGTGAAATTTGTGCGAGTTAGCGAGCATATTAATATTCATATCACAGCCTATAATGAAATGACTATAGTTTGAAACATGTGAGGAGAGGATTTCCTGGAAATTATCTAAATCGGCTTGCACTGGTTTTTTAGGTATGTAACAGACAACAATCAAAACAGTAATTGAAGGAAGTATCAGTTCAGCCATCAGAACTTCAATAATACCATAAGTAGAAGAATGAACGAGCTTAACCTTAAACCATTTCTTATAGTAGAGACTGTTGCGATTATTTTATAAATACTTGTGCTTTCGATGTATTAGCTCAAGGGTTGGTTTCAGCAGCACAGCAGCTAACTTATTTCACTAGTGATATGGGGAAGACTGCATGTGTAACATATTGGATATAGCAGACAAGTTACTACCCAGTTCTAGCAGCCTTGCACTACAATATGAGTGCAGAAATTGTTTCACGATTTATTTTGAAGATAGAAACAATCTTTTAGTTGATATGTGCAGGCTGGTCGTCAAACGTTTTCTAAATATAGTGCATTGTTTGGATGACAGTTACTACAGCTTAAACCGTAGCAGTTGAGCTGACCAACACACCATTAATTTTAAGCCCCGTCCTGCAAGCCAAGTTTTGAATCGGGACTTAAGAAAAAATATTGTATTAATCTGAAAGTAATGTTGATACGAGTGGACTGTATGGGGATAATTTGTTTGGATACGGCAAGTATGATTTTTTATATTTAAATTTAGCACTTAGATTAGACACTGGTTATGACACGATCACTTGATAATAAAAACTACGTTTTAATTAGATTTATTGATTAACCAAATTTATTAATGATAGTGAATTTATTTTTACTTTAATTTACACAATATTTTTAATGAGATTGGCTTTACTGATAGCTATGATTGTTGAACAACGATTGATTTTTTCACTACCTTTTTTGTTGGTGAAACACTACAAGCCTTAAAAATACTTTAAATTCTGTTTCGTACCATAATTCAAGATATGGTGGCCTCGCCTGATTGGTTAAACGCAAGTATTCAATATTATAGTTACGTCGCGGTAAACATTTAAATTTAAAGCATTTAATGGTATAAACCAGTTGTGATTCAAACCGTTGCTCAATCTAATTTTACTTATGTTTACAAAGAGATGTCAGTCTGATCGTGCAAATCTACTACAATATTTTAATAACAATCATAAAAATGTCAAATTTAAACAAAAATAATAATAATCAAATTATGAAAGACAACAAGTGTAAAGTGTACAAGATAAGTAACAAATTTTAGAGTATAAATACAAGATAATAAATTCTATTTTTCTTTTAGATTGTCGTTTTGGTGATTTGCCGCAACATTCTGCCCGTCTTGAATCTGTTGATTCAATTCATCTGTTAGGAATCTACACAGTTTGTATACCGACCCCTTTAGACGTCCAGCTTTAGTTTTGAGTGCCACTACTCTTACCACTCCATCTGTTCCAGAATGAATTTCTTCTATTTTACCAAGCAACCATTTTGTTGGAGGTAAATTTTCTTCGCGAATTAAAACGACATCGTTAACTTGGATCGGTTGCCCTCTTGTTTGCCATTTACTTTGTCTTTGCAGCGACGTTAAATATTCAAGCTTCCATCGATTACAAAAGTGTTGTGTGTTCTGTTGCATGTATTGCCATCGGGAGAGATGTGATGTTTTAGTATTTATCAATACAGGTTTTGGAACGTGAACTAAAGGCCGTCCAATTAGAAAATTGCCCGGTGTCAAAGGGTCAATATGATCATCTGATAAAATGCACAGTTGTCTTGAATTGAGTATCACTTCGATTTGACTCGCTACCGTTTCCTCGGTGAATATTGTGTTGCGCAATACACGTCTAAGGTGATATTTGAACGATTTAACGGCGGCTTCTCATAAGCCTCCAAATGTTGGTGCTGCACTTGGAATAAAATGCCAGTTAATTTTCTCTGAAACAAGAAATTAAAGAATATTATTAGAATTATGTTTCATAAAGTCATAAATCTCGCGAAGTCTTTGATTTAAACTCGTCTTTGACAGGATTCCATTGGATATGTTTCTTGGATTTTATGTGCTACGTCCGCAGTATGGCAACCGGATATAAAGTCATCAACATAGAAATCGTGAATTATTTTCTCAGCGATCATCGGTTGATCCTTCATCAAGCTGTTCCCGATCATTTGCAGAGATTTTGTTGCAAGATGATGGTGCCGAGGCTGTTCCATACGTAACTGTGGTGAGCCGGTAATGTGTCGGTGGTTTCGTATTATCGGAGCGCCATAGGATTCGGTGATAGTCCCTATCCTCAGGGTGAAGGTTTATTTGGCGGAACATTTTCTCAATGTCTGCGGTAAAAAAGGTTTTGTGTAAGCGGAAACGTATCAAAATTGAGATGAGCGGTTCATACACTGTAGTCCGACCATTAGCATATCGTTGAGTGAGGTTCCATTGGCTGACATAAACGGTGCATCATACATCACTCGAAGTTTTGTTGTTGAGCTGGCCTCTTTCAGCACGCCGCGATGAGGGAGATAGTAAACTCCGTCGCGTCGATTTATATCCTCGGTTGGTACCTCTTCCATATGGTTAAGATCTAGATATTCCCTCATAAAATCGTAGTAATACGTTTTAAATTTTGAATCCTTCGCAAACCGTCGCTCCATTGCTTCCAGTCTTTTGAATGCTCCCTGTATGGTACTCCCTAGCTTTATTGATGTTGTTGGTTTAAAAGGGAGCCTTACCACAAACCTTCCGTTCTCCGTTCGATCTGTGGTCTTCTCAAAAAACTCCTCACAACATTTTTCTTCTGCTGAATAATTTGAAGGTTTATTTGGTAATGTAACCTCCACCATCTCGCAGAACCTCTGTAATAATTGGTCATCATTTATCTCACAATGGTGACTGGTGAGATTTGATGAGTTCTGGTTGGTTGCGTACGTTGGGCCGGCAATAACCCATCCGAACGCCGTAATGTGTGCCATTAATCCGCCAGCGTCTAGTTTCCTAGCTCCAGGTTTTAACAAACTGAAAAATTGGTCGATTCCCAAAAGCACGGCGATTTTATTTGGTTGGTAAAATGTAGGGTCAGCCAATGGTAGGTCTTGGAGGTTGAACAAGTTTGGTTTTTCAATAAATGTAGCTGGTTGGCATGAGGTTACTCTTGGTATAATGAGACATGCAATTTGAAAATTATTGTCTTCAATACGGGAGGATACAGAGATGGTTACCCTGCCCTTGGTGGTCCCAGCGGTTGATTGACCAATTCCTCTAATACTGATGCGTGCATTTATTCGTTTTATCTGCAATCGTTGTATCAAGTATTCACTCATAAAGGATATTTGTGAGCCTGAGTCTAACAGGGCACGCCATAACTTCTATTCACCAAACCCATCCTTGATTTGTATAATTGCTGTGGGTAGTAACGTTTGATTTATTAAATTTGGCTTTTGGTTTATATTCACGTTGTGGCTGATGATATTCCCTCCTTGCGGGTTATCATGATTTGGGTTCGAGGTGGATGGCTGTGATTGCGATGACGATTCTTCAACTTTTCGTTGATCTACACTACTGGTTGCTGATGTTTTGAATGTGTGAACCTTGTCACTCGGAGTAACCACCATATGTAGGAGCGAATGATGTTTCTTATTGCAAATTCGGCATCTTTTGACATGGTTATCGTTTAAACAATTAAAACAACGTCCATTTGTTTTGATTAGATCCCTACGTGCCAGTAGATCCATTGATTTATATTTGGTACATTGGAAAAGCTGGTGCTCATTAGTTTGGCAAACGGGACATGTGGCATCTGAGTTTATATGAAAACCCTTTACCGTGGTAACTGATCTGTATGATTGGCTCTTATTGCTAAAATGTATGTTTTCAAGTTCGTCTGCAAGGCTCGCAAGGAAATCATAAAACGTTTGTAAAGCTGGAAAATCCTCATCACTGGTGTGCCTCATCCATAAGTGTTTCAATTCGTCGTCTAGCTTGTTGAACAGAATGTACAGCAACCAAGGATCCTTTTACTCGGCTAGCGCTCCTGATGCTTTCAAGCCGCGTGTGGCCTCGTCAGACGTATCGAGTAGCTTTCTTATTAATGATGAATTCGCGTGACGAACGGTAGGCTGTTCCATAAAAAGCTTTATGAATGAATTGGTAGTCAAGCTTTTCCTATCGTATCTTTTGCAAAGTTTTTGGAAGGCTTCAATATAGTTTGCTTCCGTCACTGCGAAATGCTTTAATAAATTGCTCGCTTCACCTTTCAACAGCCCCTTCAAGTACTGGAATTTTTGTGCTTGTGAAAGCGTCTGATTCTCGTGTACTATTTTAGTAAATAAGTCGAAGAAGCTTTGCCACTCCTGATAATCGCCCGTGAAGCTAGGTATGTTGACTCTCGGAAGCTTGAAATCATTGCTGCCTCCTTGTAATTGGTTAATAATACTGTCGTTTAAGTGACATGTAGTGTTCAACGTGTGATGGCGTAAGCACTTGTTTAACTTGGCCACCACTTGGTAATACTGTTCTTCGAATTCCTCTTCTTCCGATTTCTCTTCTGGATTTTTGTTGAAAATCTGATCCTCAATGTCAGTAAATTGCTGCAATAATCCTATCGCGCGGCGTACTCGTTCTCTTATTTCCTCCAAATTTTAGAGTATAAATACAAGATAATAAATTCTTTTTTTCTTTTAGATTGTCGTTTTGGTGATTTGCCGCAACATATTGCTAGTCTCTCTATTACAAGTACTGCTGGGGAAGCGTTGACGTATTATAGGTCAGGTTCACGAACAGCCAGTAATTAAGAAGGACGTTAGCTCGCATGAAGTTAGTTCCTCTAATACTTTGGGAAAGGACAAAAATTCTAGCAAAACTGGTCTCGTAGTACCAAATTCCGAAATGTCTAGATCCTTGGGGACAATATGTATACTCCGGGAGAACTTGGTATCAAACTCGCTTTTGGGCGGTGATTTCTGACACAACGGTGGTGGAGGCAATGGTGTATATTGATGCTGAGGCTGCAGCAGATCAATTTACACCACTGCTAGGCAGCCTCGGCTGCTCTGCTTCGCAAAACTGAAGCTGATGTAGTTGATGTTGTCCTGATCCAGGAGCCATGGGTCATTGGAGACCGAGTTATGGGATTTCGTCCATTCTCGCTAAAACTAATCTAAACTACTTTGTCCTGTGTAATCACAGCAACTCGGATTGTGTGGCGGCTGTCGTTGGTAATGGTAGTTTAAATCTCTGGCTTATTTCAGACTATCTAGAGATGTTTTATTGGATGTTCAAAGGCGAAAGTTTAGTCATTCTGGGCAGTGAAGTGAACTCACACCACACCATATAGGGAAGTACGGGTACAAACGAGAGAGGCGAGCTATTCCTTGATTTTTTTTAGTACTAATCCTCAAGTATGCAATTTTCATTTACCTTTATAACTAGAAATCGATAAGACGTGCTAGTTATCACCCTTGTATCAGATTTTATTAAGGATACTTCGGTGAATTGGAAAGTTTCTGATGATCATTCCTTTTCTGATCACTGCTATCTTCAGTATGAACCGGTTACAGAACTCACAAATAAGTCAATGTTTAGAAACATGAAGAAAACCGACTGGGATACTTTCAGAACCATCCTAGGCAATCCATTGCCAGTACCGGTTCCTAAACCCCTAAATCTACACAGGAGCTGGATGACTTAGTAGGTAAGCTATCAGATGATTTTCATGTAGGTATGTTGGTAGCATCTCCTATAAGTAGAGCTTAGGGTAAAAAAGGCTACCTTGGTGTTCGAAACAGCTGCAAAGCTCTCGTCAAAAACGCAAAAGGCTTTTTAGGAAAGCCAAGAAAACGAGAACTGCTGCTGATTGGGACTTCAAGAAGTGCCAAAATAAGTGCCTGGAAGCTCTACTGTGGTAAAATACAGGAGTCCTCGAAGGCTGCGAGCGGATAGTTCTTGGACTACAACTACTGCTGAATCTTTGGAGTTACTACTAATAACCCACTTTCCGGAGTGCTGCGAACTGGCGCCTGTAATGCCGAATGCTTTTACGGGTTCAGGTGTTGCAAGTCGAATAACAAGCAGGAGGAAGTTAGTGTTGTCAATTAACAGCTTTAAGCCATATAAGTCAGTTGGACCTGATGGCATTATTCCTGCGGATGTTCAGCAAGCCATTGATTGGCTCTGGACCTTTGCCACATCCCTAGGAGTGGAGTGAGATTGTGCCCTTTTCTATTAAAAATACTAGAAAGACAAATAGAAGCTCACATTAGAGGCTCTATTGAGCTGGCCAGGTGGTCGAAATGTTAACATGTGTACTTTAAAAGGAGATCGGTAGAAACCGCTCTACATTCCTTGATTTATCCTATTGAGAAATCCCTAGAATTTAAGGAACACTCCTTGGTAACTTTTCTGGATATAGAAGGCGCCTTTAGCAACGCTAAACCGGTGGCAATAACTCGGGCTTTATCGAGTTTAACATAGTCTAACATTGTCAGATTCATATGACAGTGAAGATTACGTTTATTCAGAAGAACTAGTATCGTCATACAAATCTAAGGACAAACAGATTGAATGGTTTTCTAGTCCATTTTCTCAAAGTGGTCGCGCTCCAGCCTCGAATGTAATGCAGCTTACTCCAAGGATTACAAGATATGCAATTACTCGTATATCGGATAAAAAATCAGCTTTTGAATTGCTTATCACTAAAGGCATACAACAAATTGTTGCCGATAATACGGACTTGGAAGGAGTTCGGGTTTATGGAGGCGATTGGAAAGCTTTGGATTGCATAGAGCTGGAAGCCTATATTGGTCTATTGATATTAGCTGGTGTGTATAAATCCAATAAAGAGGCACTAGATAATTTGTGGCATGGGCCGATATATTTTCCGTTCGACTATGTCGTTGAAACGATTCAAAACTATTTCAAGGGTCATAAGGTTTGATGATCGCACGATACGAGCTACTCGCAGAAGTATGGACAAGTTGGCCCCAATTCGAGAGTTGTGAGATAAATGGATGGAAATATTGCCAAACTTACTCAACCCAAGTGAATACGTAACCGTCGATGAACAATTAGTTGGATTTCGTGGAAGATGCCCGTTCCGCCAATACATGCCAAATAAACCGGAAAGTATTGAATTAAATTTTGGGTACTTTGCGATAGCAAAAATACCTATGTTTGGAACATACAAATTTACACGGGAAAGGAAGCTGGTACTGCACCTGAAAGAAACCAAGGTTTACGCGTAGTACTTGATTTGTGTTCAACTCAGTTGAAGGGTAGAAATGTAACAATCGATATTTTTTTTACCTCGTATGAACTTGGGCAAATTTTGTTGAAGCGCAATTTGACAATGATTGGAACAATCTGAAAAAATAAGATATCAATGCCACCTGTTGTACTTCTTGATGTAAAAGACAAACCTATATTTTCCTCAATATTCGAATTTACCCGAAACACAACTATGGTGTCTTATGTTCCGAGAAAAGTAAGTGTGTCATCCTGCAAAGCACGCTCCATAACCGTAAAGAGATTGGAAATGTTGCTGAAAATAAAACCAAGCATAATTTTGGATTATATTGCGACAAAAGGTGGCGTCGATACGGTGGATAAAAAGGTTGCATGCTATACCTCTAAAAGAAAAACGAATAGATGGCCGGTAGTGGTATTTGCTATAAATTGGACGTTTCAGTTGTTAATGCATTCGTGCTATTCACTAGCGTTTATCCTGATTGGAATATTCAGAAGCATCATCGAAGACGACTTTTTATTGAAACACTTGGTAAATCTGTAATAAAAGCGCAAATGACTAGAAGAGTTTACCTCCCACGCCTTATATCCGAACCCCCACCAAATAGAAATATTTTTTTTTCATTTCGTGCGCAACATTGTTTATTAGGCCTGGCTCCTACATACATTAGAGCCATATTGCCAAAAACCCAAATTGTACAATTTTTATTTACATCTTTTTATTCATATTTCAATAACCAAAAAAAATTTTAAACTTTAAAATGGATCCGGATTACTCCCTACACATATTTTGTCGGCTGCTTATTTTGCATCAAATTGCTATCCCACACATCCTAGTAAATTCATACATTACCTTATAAGCCAAAAAACATTAAAACTCACAACCTTTGTCCTTACTCAAATGACGTTTCCAAAAGCATTCCTTCCAGTTTCCATGGTTCAGCCTGATTCTCTCAACAGTTCGCAACATTCGCATATCTCCTCTGAGCTCCTTAAAGAACGGAATTCTCAAAGGAGTACCACGGAGCACTCTGTACTTCATTTCTTTCGTTAGACTTTTCTCGTTAAATTCTCTCTCCCATTTTCTCCACAGATGCATCTGAAGCATACGAAGTACGTCTCTTGCATCCTTCCTTTCGTACTCCTGAACCATGTCATTCAATGTACCCTTTTTAGCTAGCATATCGTGTCTTTCATTCCCTTCGATCTGTCTAAGTGATGGGATCCATTGTATAGTCACACCACGTTGACAATCTCGAAAGCATTCAAAAATAAGATCAACATACACATTGCCTTCCCTCCCACCTCCACATTTTAGCAAACATAAACCACTCTGGGAATCGGCAAATATTACTATTTTCCTTTCCCCTTCATTCACAGCCAGTTTAATTCCTTCAAACATTCCAATCAGTTCAGCGTTCACTATACAGATGCTTTTGTCCACTTTAAAGTACTTTTCAACATCTTACCAGGCATAAAGACACCAACACCCACTCCATTCTCATTCACACTAGCATCTGTATAAAAGATATCACCTTGCACATACCGCTGACTGATTTCCCCAAACAAAATTTTGGCGATAACTTCATTCATTCCCTTATTATATTCCTCCATATTCAAACAAACAGTAAGGTTATTAGGAACGGGTTGCGGACCAGCATTGCCAATACTCAGAAAAATGTTCAAATTTTCAAGTGCAATGCTAGTTCTATATGTCGGTTTGTACACCGCCCTACTTTGTAATCTTACTATCATTTCATTCCAAAACTTATTTTTCTTCGTTATCATTCTCACCGACTCTCTCGCTGTGATCTACTCTCTCTTGTAATCAAGAGGTGAATCACCCATTTCAGACCATAGAGTGTTTATTGGGGTTGAGTTAATCGCCGCCAATACCACTCTTGCACATGCATTTTCTACTTTCTTTAATTGGCTAAAAGCCCCTTTCGAACCATTCCCATACACACTAATACCATATTCAATTTTGGAGGATATAAGGGCCTTCCTTAACATGTCAGTCACACTCGGATGAGCGCTCCATTTAGGTTTACTCACCCGTTTAACCACATTTAAACGTTCCTTGCAGTTATCTGCCAAAATTTTCATGTGCTTCACAAAATTCATACGTCTATCAATCCACATACCCAAATACCTGTACGCATTTACTTGTTCAATTCTGTGACTATCAACACTTATATTAACATTTGCAACCCTTTTTCTGAAACTCATATAAGCACACTTATTAGAATTCACTCTCAGATTCAACATTTTAAGTTTTTGTATTAACTCATCTACCCCCTTTTGCGCTCTTTGAGCCGCCACATCAATACTTCTTCCTTTTCCAATTACTACAAAATCGTCTGCAAATTGCAGAACGATTTGGTTGTCTGCATTGATGTGGTGTATCTCGCTGGTATATAGGTTGAACAGAGCTGGAGATATTTTACTTCCTTGCGGAAGTAAAACATTTGCAACTCCCTCCAACCTAAAACCACTTCCATTAAGAACTATTTTTCTCTCAGTCATAAAATCTTTTATCCACATACATACTTTCCGTGAAAATCTAAAATTCGAGAGAATTTGTTGTAATTTCCACGGAACCACATAATCATAAGCTCTTTCAATGTTCAAGAATACCGCAACAGCTTTCAAATTATCCTTTCTAACTTCCCAAACAAACTTTTCCACACATTGGATTGCAGAGTGATTCTTTCGAAATCCAAATGTTGTCGATGGCAACAAATTATTTTCATTCACAAAATCTTCCATTCGTTCTTTCATCATTCCATTTAAAATTTTTATAAAAACATTTAACATACATATGCCTCGATAATTTGTTGTCACATTTGGATCTCTATCCCGTTTAGGGATAGGAACCACTCTGCTCTCTTTCCATTTGTCCGGTATTAATGAACCCATCCACACTTTGTTGAGTATCTCAAGCAAATTATGTTTTGCTGAGTCACTGAACAACCGAATCATTTTATAACTTACTCGGTTCGTCCCTGGAGTGGTAGATTTTGATCTAACTAACACTCTCAGGAACTCTCCCCATTCATACCTACAATCCATTCTTTCATTTCTACTCATTCTATCAACTTCATTTATTACATTCAAATCATTGCTTACATTCAATATCAAACAAATTCTTCACCTTTTTCTCTGTTCTCACATACCACATTGCTTACATTAAAATGTTTACCATTCACCCTATTAAACAAACTCCATACATCCTTAGTTGTGGTTCTATGTTTCATTTGGGACACATATTCCAGCCAACTTTTCCTTTTTGCTCTGCGAATAGCCTTTTTCAATTTTCCATTCATTTTACCATACATGATCTTATTCTCACTACTCTTATTTCTATTAAATTCACGCAAGGCTATTCGCTTTCTTTCATACCAGAATTAAACTTCATTGTTCCACCAACCATTCACATTAATCTTTTTCATATCCACCATTTTTGTACACAATTTATTTACCCCTTCAATTTCACTATCTAACTGGCTTTGATTTATTTCATTTTCTCCGAGAATCTTATTCATTTGATTCACCCATTTCCTATTATTCATTAATTCACGTTTTTTCCCTAAACACTCGATTATCATTCATGATCATTTTGATCATGAAATTATCACCACCCAAATTCTCTTCTTTAACATTCCAAGTGACCCGGCAGGCCAGTGCAATAGTGGTCATAGACAAATCCATTGCGCTGGCCGTGCCTCCCACATTCGCCATTCAAGTTGGCCTTCCATCATTCAAGAGCACCATATCGGAGTCTTGAATCAGGTCGGCCAACTGTTTTCGTCTCGCGCAATTGTCTAAATAACCCCACATTCTCGCATGCGCATTAATATCTCCACATACAATCAGGTCACTTTTATCTCTCACCCACTCAAACAATTTTTTAAAATCACTCAATGCTTTTTTCCTTTCATCTTCATCACGCACCTGGGTTACATACACGCTCACTAGTAACAGATTTCTTTCCAAATTCGTCGTTGAGGCGGCAATGGCTTCAATCACCTCAAAAGCGGGTAACTGTATCTCTTGAAGCGTCAGATTTCTGTCGTACATTATTGCCACTCCACCGTAACCATCGCTTCTTGGTTTGGAAAGAAATCTGTACCCTCTCACATTCAACGTCATGTTCATTCTTTTCCACGTTTCGCTTATAAGCATCACATTCACTTTATTCTCGGCCAGATAATTTTCCAACATACTTTTTTTTGCGTAAAAACTTTGTATGTTTATCTGACCAACAATAATTCTTTCTCTCATGTTTCACATTCACACAAATAACACTTTATACATACCAATTAAAATATGTGCAGGGAGAATCCATTACCAATATTTAACAAAAATAAATTTAAAAAATAAATAAATTTTGTTGCATAAAATGTTGTTGTTGCATCCTTCAATGTAATAAATGTTGCATTTTGTTGCTCTATCCTGCGCGTTGTCCGATTATGTGTGAATAATATTGAGTTTTGATTTTTTTTTTTTTATTGTGTTTTGTAGTCGTAAAACTTGTACAATATTGTTACGTTTTTGCCTTGTCACTCAAGGTTCGTATCACTGGATTGTGAATAATACAAAATCAATTTAACTTATCCCAACGAATTTATTTATTTAGCACAAGAATTATTACAACACAATTTCAATACAGTTTATTAATAAAAATTCACAAAATCACTTTATACAAAATCACTTTTTATTTCGCACAAAAACACTTTTTAAATCACTTTTTTAATTTCTTTTAATCTTTACACTATCGCTTACCAAATATTACTAAATCCAATTCGACTTCGTTCGCCTTTTTAGATATAGTACACAAACCAAACTTCTAGAAAGCTCATGATTTTTCAAGTTAGAATAGTGTAGAACAATTTTATCATGGAAAATTCCATTTAGAACAGTTTAACATTGAGCTATTAATTTCAACTTATTCTATTACACACTAGGGTCACAGTCACACTACCCCCCACCTAAGCCTGTTCATCCCGAATAGGACCCAAATCACCTCCTCTGTACAGGGCCAGCCTCTCCAAATGCACCACCTTTGGTTTACCTCGATGTCCCTTCCGTATCCGATAAACCACGTCGTTCATCCTTGTGATGACAGTGTAAGGTCCTTTCCATGCTGGTTGCAGCTTCGGTGACAATCCCTTTTTCCGTTGCGGGTTGTGAAGCCATACTAATTGCCCTTCCTGGAAGCCCTGGTTATTTGCTCGTATATCATATCGAGCTTTTATCCGGTCACTTGACATCTGTATTTTTCCCCGTACCAAATGATGAATCTCATTAAGTTCCTCTCTCATCCTGTCTACGTAATCCTGTCCACATAAAGCCGCTGATGGTACAGCCCCAAACTTTAGATCTCCAGATAATCGTAGGTTATCCCCAAATAACGTTTTAGCTGGTATCATTCCGGTTGTGTCATGTATTGCTGTTCGATAGGCCATCAGAAGCCAGTATATGCCGATCCTAGTTGCGTTGGTTTTTCTCAACGACCTTTGCTAGATATTCCTCCAATGTACCATTGAATCTTTCCACCTTACCATCAGACTGTGGATGCAAAGGCATTGTTCTCGTTTTATTTATACTGAGCATCTGGTATATTTCTTGAAACACCACCGATTCAAAATTCCGTCCTTGATCGGTATGAATCTCCATCGGTACTCCAAATCTGCTAATCCAGTTGTTTACTACGGCATCAGCTATTGTTGTCGTCTCCTGATTGGGAATGGGGTACACCTCCGGCCATTTGCTGAAATAATCCATGATTACTAGCACATATTTGTTGCCGCTCTCAGTGGTGGGGAATGGCCCCGCTACATCTATTGTAATTCTTTCGAATGGTGCTCCGACGTTATATTGTTTCATGGTTTTACGACTTTTGCGTGCGGGTCCCTTCATCGCCTCACATTGGTCACATTTTTGGCACCATTCTATCACTGATTGCCTACATCCTGCCCATTAGAATCGTTGACGTATCTTTGCTAGTGTTTTATTAATTCCTAGGTCGCCCCCACTTGCTCCTCCATGATATTCGTTCAGGATTTCCGCAATCCGGCACTTTGGTATCACCAGCAACAATTGCTTCACTTTGCCATCCGTGCTTTCTCACAATCGTTTTAAACAGCCATTCTCAAGACGGAGGCTACCCCATTGAGCTCCATAAGCCTTGACAATGGGAGTTTTGTGCGCGATCTCGCTCCAAGTTGGCCGGTGTTCCTTTTCCTTCCATTCCATTATAACTGATAAATCCGTATCATCCAATTGCTCTTTCCTGACCATTTCGTCGGTCCACTCCTCATCAGGCAGCACTTGCGTAAGCCGAACGTCGATTATGTCTTCCTTTGCTTCAACATGGCCACAATGTTTACATTCTACTGGACACGGCCATCTTGATAATGCGTTGGCATTTCTGTGTGCACTTCCCTTCCGATGTTCGATTTTAAAATCGTAGCTTTGAAGACGTTCGATCCAACGTGCTACTTGTCCCTCTGGATTCTTGAACTGTAGCAGCCACCGTAAAGCGCCGTGATCTGTCCGTAAATGGAATTTTTGGCCATAAAGATACTTATGGAAATGCTTGACACACTCCACTATAGCCAACAATTCTTTCCGTGTCACTAAGTAATTACGCTCCGGTTTCGATAATGTTTTGTAGTACGCAATAACTCTTTCTTGGCCATTAATTTCCTGTGATAACACACCTCCTATACCGTCATTACTTGCATCGGTGTCCAAAATAAATATCACGTTGGGTATAGGGTACGCGAGGATTGGCGCGACACATAACAGTCACCTTAGTTCCACGAATGCTTCCTCCTGGTCATCGTTCCATTCGAATGGCTTGTTCTTCCTGGTCAACTCGTTTAAACTCTTGGCAATGTTGGCGAATCCTGGCACGAAGCGTCTATAGTAGGTGCACAATCCGAGAAAGCTTCGTAATTCGTGTAAGTTTTTAGGTATTGGCCAGTTCTTTACCGCTGCGATCTTTTCTTCGTCGGTGTGAATTCCATTAGTCGTTACAAGATGACCCAAATATTTGACTTCAGTTCTGAACAGTTTACACTTCTTTGGGCTTAGCTTTAATCCGGCGGCCTGTATCTGATCTAAAACTTCTGCCAAGTTTCTTAGATGCTCGTCGAAATCCTTACCCATGACGATGATGTCATCCAGATATATTAGGCACGTCTTCCAATGTAATCCCTTTAACACGCGCTCCATTAATCGTTCCACCTGCCAATAGCCGCTTTGTAGATCTTATGTCGAAAATATTCGAGCACCCGATAACGTGTCTAACGTGTCATCGATTCTTGGCAGTGGGTAGCTATTTCATCCATATCTTCGCTTTCCGTGTCCATACACAATGAGTCGGTTTGCTGTTTTCTTGTGTTTAAAAGATCTTTAATGTTAACCATTTTTTTTATAGAGTCAATTTTGTTTTGTGCCTCTTCATGTAACTGTGATATTTTAGCTACATCGCTATATTTCGCTCGTTCTTGAGTGTTAGTTCTTTGTGTAGCGTTTGAGTCTTTTGTAGCTATTTGTGTAACAGTTGTGTGCGCTGATTGTGTTTGCTGTGGATTATTTGGGTTTTCTGATTCTTGCGGGGTTTTTGGTCGTTGTTGTATTGACAAATCGTCGATTTTATTGCACAATAGCGGACAATCTTGTTTTTTATGATTATCTCCGCCGCATTTAAGACACCTCTCTCTCATTCCATCATAAAAAATTCTTGCTTTTATATTTTGCATGTATATAAATTGCGGAATTTCACGTTCGATTTCCATGTATAAACCTCTCACCCCCGAAAATACAGGTAACAGCGAGTTGGCAGCAAATTTTTCTCGCCTAGTTGATAATATATGGCCAAACCGTTGCATAGCCTCACACAATGTTTTTTCCGTAATCTCTGGTGGTAGATTAAATACCCGCACATATCGCATTACACCACTTGTACCCTTCACAGTAACTTCTGTTGTTGTTCCATTGGTATGAGTGAAGATCAGTGAACTTTTTTCCAATATAAATTGTTGGTAAGTTTGTTCGTTATTAAATTTAATGTAGATACACCGATCGTACAAATCTTGATACAGTGTATGTACCTCTTTACTGGTTATCCAACGTTCACCACAAATTTCATCATTTCTAAATCATTTGGCTTTAGATCCGTCTTCTGAAACTGAACCCTCGCCGTATTTTGCCTCAAACTTTCCATATTTGTTCCACAACCTTGTTTTAAGGTATATAAATATATATATTATGTAATGCGCAAAATTGCGCTAATTGCTTTTGGTTTGCACTGATTTCACTTTCTATTATTTATTTGTTTTATTTTAAATTTGGGTTTAACTGTCATCTGTACTCGACAGATGTTGCCAATCGAATGCAAAAATTTGTTGTCATCAACTATCAAAGCCATTAATTATGCCAATATTAATTATTGGGACGGCGTATACCTGTTACAAGCAAACTAAGAAATTATGGTTAGATTTTGTTTTCATCTCCATTGTCAAAAAATCAGTGGCAAGCTAAACTGAGGATGAACACTAATTTTAATTCAAGCAATTGTTTGATCTTTGAGTTTGTGACCCTTAACGTTGATTTATATTATCCGTCCCTAAGCGTACCGACACAGACAAATATTGTTGAAAACAATATTTAAATTGATGATATCTGACGGATAGTATAAATTGATGATTGACTGAAAGGAACGGAAAATATAAATCAACCTTTATTTAAGCTTACTGCAAGCGATTCGTTTATCAAAATTAAAAGACACCTTCCGCTAGTAAAACACGCAACAAAAATTTGTTCTAGTACATCAAGTACTTCTGTAAGAGTAGTCCTACAGTAATTGAGTCAAGATTGTTAGCAAAATAAGTATAGATCAATTATCTAAAACCAAACAATTAAAACGAGCCGCTTTATCATTTGCTTGTAAACCTTTTAAGCTTTATAATTTGTCGATTTTGCATTTATAGGGATTTTAAATTTTCAATCGTTATTCTTACTCTTCGTCATTTCAGAGAATAAATCGAACCACTTGATCCAAATTTTAGTTTTGGAGTAGACGAAACTGGCACCATTGGTTTTGAGCCGTTTGTTAGTTTTGAAAGATAAAAATTCTTTGCCTTGTTCCTTTGCAATCGTTTTGCTTTATAATTGGTTTTTATTGGCCGGTGAATTAAAGTTTAATCGCCAGTAAATTATTGACTTGGTATGGAGTCATAATGTAAAAAATGTGCATTTATTGACTGCTTTATGACAACCCACAAAAAACTTAACTCTATGTTTATCGTAATAAATCTTACCTTTTATTGCAAAAAGTATAAAACTTTGGTGTTTTTTTGTGTATGTAAAAATTTGTTATTGTTTGTCATAGTGAACAAAAAAGTTTAACATAAAAGTTTTATCGTTTTTTTCGGTATGAATATTATAACTATATATATATAGTGCAGCAACAACACATAATAGTTTAATAGTTTATACTTAAACATTCAATTGAAACTTTAAAATATTAGTTTGTTTCTGAAATACACGTTATTATGATTATGATTATTAGTACGATATTATTATTGTTATTATTATTAGCAGTATTTCAATAATATAAATAAAAAGCTTAGGTATTGATAGTAAAAATAATAATAATACGGTAGTTTTTCATAAATATTGTATACGAATACAATATTTTTATCAAAATATTAAAACTTTATTTTTATCAATAATTTTGTTTGCATTAATATCAACACCCAACTAGAACTTATATATGCTTTCGATCGCATAATGTAAAGTTTTATTTTTCAATATTTTTGTAGGAATATATAAAAAGAGGATTTTGCTTAAATTAAAGTTTTTATTTTTTGGTTTTGTCGACGTAACATATAATTTAAAGTTTTGTGTATCGGGAAAAATACTTGAAAATATGAAAAATATTATACACAGTTTATAGAGTTTTATGGCACCAGCCAATAATTCAATATTATGTTTGGAGTGTTCGATTGCAATAAACAGGAGGTGGCAAACTTTAAAGTTTGTTCGAGGAAATTTGTCTGCTTTTTTGAGTTGTGAGTTTTTTTGTAAAATTTGCGTTCAAACCTTATTGCAATTTGAAAGACCCGAAGTATATGAAGATGCTTTATTATAATAAACATTTGGATTTTAATGTAATATTGAGCAATTTTTTATAGCAAATCCTTTTTAATGTTTTTGAAAACAATTAAAATATTGAGTAATATTGAAACATGCTTACTAATTTTCTAATTAAAATTTATCAAAAGTCACACATTTACACAAAAGTCACAAAAGTAGACAAAAGTTATTTACATCAGTGTTCATGTTTTATTCTGAAAATATTTTAATTATTTTCTTGATTGCTAATTTGTAAATGGTTTCGTGGTAGTATAATACACGCAGCTAATAATACGTAATTAAATTTTAAAAGTTCATTAAACAACATAATTTAAAAAATTTAAAGTTCCAAGCCATGACTATTGTTGCCATGACGGCAGCGGCGAAGATCAATAAACGGAACGTGCAGCAGTTAAGAAGTGGATCAATTTTGGCGTTAAGCTACAAAGCAGCGGACATCATTAAGAGTGTACCGGAATCATAGAGGAATGAACTACCAGATGCAGATACTTCACAAGACACAATTGCAAAACCAAAGGCAAGCCAAAGTTGAAAGTCTCCAACAATTGGGAGTTTTTGCTCCCGGAAACATTGTATCAATACAGTACAAACAAACTACACCGAAGCCCTTATAGCCGCATCGAAGTATGAAGCCACAAAGTAAACGATCTATAAGAAGACTGCTAGACTAAAGAAATCGGATGCAGCGGACGTAGTCTTTAAACAGGTTAAAGGAAGAGATTTCAGGTACCATAACCGCACTAACCAAGCCGTGCCGAGCTCTAAGGATCTATAGCATCTCACTTACACTAGGGAGCAATTGAAAGTTGACGAATCACATTCCTCGTGAAAAACCTTAATTTTACGAAAACAATTATATCAAACCCGATGCTATTCATTGTATTTAACCCTCAATAAAACGACAGTCCTCCGGGTGGTTATCAGTATTAAAACTCAATATTTTAATAGAATACGTAGAGGTAGAAACTTAAATCTCCCTGAGATCTCTACAAATTATTTTTAGATTATTTTAAGATATTTTCGAATTTTGCAAGATTTACCTGTAAAGGTGCAGACTTGGCATCCACGGTGCCTAGTATATAAATATTACTTTCATTCAAAATGTATCCATATGTAGAAATGAGTCTTTTGCTTTTTTCTTTTTTGTATTTATTTTTAATTATAATGATTTTGTTCTAAAACCATTCAAAAATACGGCAAAAAAGTGATAGCTCATTGGCATACGCATTTTACTATGCATTGGGTTTGCTCATCGCACACTGGTTTGTTGCATACCATGCATCACTTACGTGTGTTGCGTTGCCGTGGGTAAATATGCCATTTTCCTTGCGCTTTTATACGGCCAGATGAATCTTTTTGAGCTACCAATGAATCGAACCTTGGCAAGGAATCAGTTAATTTGCAATCTAACATATCCTCAACGGCAGAACGGACGCCAGATATGCGAGATATTTGTTTGGATCAAATCGGCAGCTAGTTTAGTGATAAATACTGGACGCGTTGTGCGAGATGTCGTAACAAGATGGGTTTCAATAAAAATGAGATTCGCTGCCAAAGTCATTATATCGACCATGTTGCAGGAATATGCTGACACCTTCCAAATGAAACAAAATAGAAAGTTAGATACTATTGAAATGTGTAAGAGAAATAAATGCTCACTATCTGACCCATGGTATCTACACCGCCTTTCGTCTTGTTATAATCCTTGCCGCTTGCAGCGTCGATCTCGAAATTATAGTGCATCGTAGATAAAAGAAAACGCGAAGACAGATGTACCGACGTTATCCCTTTCTTCCACATTAGTCCCTTGGCGATACAGCGTTTATCCTTGCGCGATGTTCCAATGAGGGTCAATTTACGTGTTACGAGCATTTCAGCCAGTGGCAATGAAGTGAAAAAGTTATCAGTTGTGATGTTTCGTCCACTTTTTTCATATGGTTTCACCAGCTGAAGAACAACCATCTCACCCATATTACGTACTCGATCGGGTCAGGGCTGCCGCCCCAGATAGATGATACCACCATATTTAGACGGTTTTGACGGTATGTATTGCTTGAGCGATACGCGTCTCAGAAACGGAAACAGTTGTTCATCTATTGTAATCCAAGCACGTAGTTTATAATTTTATTTGAGATTGTCGTTCATCATCAACCACAATTCTGATTGTAGGTGCCGCCTTATCAGTCGCCTTTCTCACTTCTCGTGTATTTGCATCATCAAATCGAATTGTTTGTTTGGCGACATTTTTCATGTTGCAGCGCCATTTAGCGGTTTGTGTTTATTTTCAATTTGTACCATATAAAAACACTTTCACAAGAAATTTTACTTGCGCTTTTTTCAATTTTTGCCATAAAAACACCTCCATCAGAAATTCTAGCACCACTATTTCTATGGACATTTGTTTCTCTCAAAACAAAACCAAAGGAGTAAAAGCAGAGCCTTCTAGAGTATAGAGCCATAATCAAAATGACGTATTTTTTATAAGCATTTTTAGTGGTATAACTTTTCACTGATTTCCATAGCAATCCATAGTAAAAAGGGTGTTTTTCTGCTTCAAAGTTTAGAATGATAAATGGCCAAATTGTATAAAAAAGAATAACAATGCTATTCTAAATATCTTGAACAAAAACATCTATGAATCCTGTGTGGTAGTATTAATTATTAATCGCCGAAATAATAAAATAAAAATATGTCTCAAGTTTACTTTCCAAATAGTAACAGTGTACCTATAAAAAATGGTGAGGGCTTTTTCTGTATTATTTATTTTGAATTAAATGATATTTTAGTTACTTTAAGCTTGATTCAGGTAAAACATTGCAGTAAGCTCATTTTTAAATGAAATATATTATTTTACACAGAAAGGTGCCATTAATTTTGTCGTGTGCTTTTTAATAAAGCCATAAATTACATTAAAATGGCTTGAAAGTAATTTGTATGCGCATGACTTTTGAAAGATTATAAAATGGAAAAAAGCCCTAACTTTTCTTATTATTATAATATCGTAACAAAGATGTCTCTTAACCAGCTTTTTTGATATAAATAATTTGAAATATTTATCAGCCGTTTTCAATTTTTATGACATTACAAGGAAAATCGAATAAAAAACGAAAATATAAAAGATTTTCACAAATTTATTGGAAATAAAAAAAAAAATTAATAAATACTAAAAGTGTGCATACTCGTATTAAAAAAGTGTAAAATTATTTGTGTTGTTATCTTAAATTTTTCCGCATATTTTGCAATTTAATTATAAGTGCCTGCCAGAAAGCTATCTTAAAAACAGGTAAATGTAAATTAATTTTTGTTATTTTTTGATTCTTTGGTAAGATCATTTATGTTTTAGTGATTAGAATAAAATAATAGCATAAGTAAATTCTTTATGTGGTATACCTATCTCTACTATACTTGCCAATTTGATGAAATAGTAAATTCGATAAGGGTCATACCATACTAATTAAAAAAAAGAATAAAAGCGTGGCGGCACCCTTAGAATTAAAAAATATTAACTTGTGTTAAGATATCATTACGGTGCCTGTGTGGGACCATCCGACTATACTTCCTGTTACTGATATGATATTATGATTTTTAAAGAAAATTGTATGATTTTGTTCATACCTTAAATTGGCGAGTCCCCTTAGAGATTGGTATACTAATATAAGAAATGTCCATAAACGTAGTGGTATAGGTTACGAAGCTTAATGGAAAATGCAAACGAAGGTTAAATCAATTCCATGTCGCTTGTTTTATTGTCATCTGGTCAATGTGACCATATGGTTGAAATTTTATCCCACAAAAAGTTAACTGAAAAAAGTTTGAATTTAGAAACCTTAATTTTATAATTTTTTAAATTTATTGCTACTATTTATAGTTTTCATTAAAAGAAACGGCAAGATCTAATGAAAAGCTTATTTTTACATGGCGAAGCCGACTTACGGAAGAAATCCAGCAAAGTAGGAGTCATGTCAAGCCATTAATTGAAAAAATAATTTTAAAATATTGTGTAAAATGTAAAATCAAAGCTTTTAATAAAAAATTGGCTCAGTTCAACTTTTTTCCGAATACTAGGACATATATGATGAATTGATGAACCGTTTTCCGAACAAAACAAGAAACGGTTAATGGTTAATTTTTAGACCGATTATCGTTTACGTTATACGTTATTTTAGACGAATTTCTGGAATAAGGCCATTTAGGATAGAACTTCGCTGTTACATAACAGACTTTGATGAAATTTGACATTAGTGTTGGAAAAGGCATTCTGAAATGATTTTTAATTGAAGTTTTGAAATATAACCAATTGGGATGGAATTTGGCTATTTCTCAACCGATTAAGATGAAATTCGACAGATACAATGGAAGTGAGATCCTAAAATGATATTAAGATGAAGATCTAAATTTGACCAATTTGAATAGAACTTGGCTATTTCTTAACGAATTTTAGTGAAATTTGACATGTGCCTTGGAAATGGGATTCTTAAGTGATTTTTTAATAAAGTTCTGAAATATAGCCAAGCAGGATGGAACTTAACTATTCATTAACCGATTATGATGAAATTTCGCACGTGTGTTGGAAATGGGATTCTAAAATGATTTTTAGAAGAAGTCCTAAAATGCAGCATGTTAGGATGGAACTTAGTTATTTTTACTAAACCCTGTACGGCTACTATAAAAACATCATATTGCACTGATTTTTTACATTCCAAGTAATTTCAAACGATATTTCTTGTCACGATATATTTTTCAAGTGAGTGTAATGCCCGATTTAGATGAAGAAAAATGTTTGCCTTGCAAAAAATGTTTACCTTGCATAGAGCTGCACGCAATAAAAAAATATCCATTAGTTAAAATGAGAAAGGACTATGTTAACCAAAATGGCAATGCTATAATGTTTTGGCGGCTTATACATAATTGGATGTTATATTTTTTGAATTTATCAGTAGTGTGACAAAAATAAAATTTATAACAATAAATAAAATTGTCAGTGACAAAAATTAAACTTAATAAATAAAATTGGGAAAACTGCTTCTGATTTGAATTTTTCTGCTATAACATTTGACTTCTGGTCATCGTATAGGTTTTCATAATATACTATTATTGTGTTTGTATTTGTTTGTTACTATAAAATATCAAAAAATATAGTCGGGTCGAGTATATTTTATAGTATCATATTTATTTTTAATGTTTTTATAGTAACAATTGGTAAAAAAAAATAAAAAAAAAGCTAACATTATTTTGCATGTTTATGTTTTGTTCTTGTCATTCAAACGAAAATTGTAATATACTAATCTCTTCTTTTTTTGCAAGGCAAACATTTTTCTTCATCTAAATCGGGCATAACTGTGCTAGTAAACATTTGAAATTACTATTATACTAGAATCAGAGCAATATGACGATTTTCATAGCAGCCATATAGGATTTATAGAAAGAATATGAAAATTGACTCTACTCAAATGACATTGACATCACAAACAACATACGACTAAGGGCTTGTGATTAAATTTCCTGGCAGATGTATAATAAACATGTCAAACAGCCAAGTTCCATCCTACTTGGCCATATTCCAGAACTTTATAAAAAAATCATTTTAGAATCCCATTTCAGTCGCCCAAGTCAAATTTCACTAAAATCGGATCATACTTTTTACTTAAATTTTCGATTAATCGATTAATAGTTATGGGGCGATGTGATGTACTTTGACCAAATAGCGATAGGGAATTTGTTAATCTTGCTTGCATTTTGTTTGGGTTTGTTAGCATTAATTGTTTTATAATAAAATGACGTTAAAAAAACTGATATGCTTTTTACTATCCCATCATATATTAATATTTACCTACATATAATATTACGGAGAATATTTGGAATAAAATTATTTCTCTATTGTAGTTGCCATGGCTAAGTGTTGTGTGCCATTGTGCATATCATCTCAAAAGGAAGGGCATTTTTTTGGTTTCCCAATTGATGAAATTCAAAAGGCGAAATGGGGAAAAATATCCCCAGAAAAGGCTTTACGGCAACCAAGTGGACAAAAATATGTTCATTACATTTTGAACCCCAGTTCATATTAACCAAAGAAAATGAAGGTATATAATAGCTAATATACCTAGTGTATCGTGCGGTTATTAAAATTTTTACAAATATAACCAATATAACTAATTATTTTGCAGATGATCGAAAAAATAAAAGGTGGGGGCTTTGTAAAGACGCGGAGCCATCTTTGTTTCCAAAACTCCCTTCTTATTTTAAGAAAAAGGTTGTAAGTCGACTTAGTCCGTCGACTAGAAAAATTCAAAAGGAATTTATTCAAAATTTTAAAATTCGGGTCGAATCGGAGGTGGATGTGATACAAAATTTAAGGGCGATATACACATCAGATAAATTTAAAATTTTAGATTTCTTGATAAAATATGATGAAAACACCATAACTTTTTATAAAATGAACCGGAATGACCACAATCCATTTGTTGACGTTAGCTTTTCAATTGATAATTCTTTCAAAATTAAAATTTTTTACAATAATACGTTACAAAAAAACACATATTTTAAAGATATTTTGGGTTTAAATTTAAAGTGTGATAAATTTTCTAAATTAAATAATTTGATCAAATATTTAAATGCAATGGATACTTCCACTAAAAATTTCGACGATCACAAGACTTTATGCCTGTCTAGCCTCGAAGCTTTATAGTGTTTGTTAATAAACTAACCCTAAATAAATTTCAGAACGACAAAAGAAACTCAACCTACTCATCTGCGCCCTATGTTATTGTATAATTTTAATATCGGTGTAATCATGACGTAATCGTTGGATGGAATTGTTTGGAAAGTGATTAACATTATTTATTATTCCTAAATGTGTTATCTCACTAACTCTCAAAATATTTTGGCGCAATGAGAATCTGTTATATTGCATTTATATGTGGCGCGATCGATGTGTATGCAATTGTAAATTAAACAATGTATACTTGTATTTCGTTTGCTTACTAGAATTTTCAATACTGATGAAATTTCACAACTCGTACTTCGAATATTGAAATCAAGTATACTATATATACGATTATGTACATATACATATTTATTTGTACCTTTTGTTTATAAAGTAAAAAAAACCAATGATAGCCTAAATTTAATAAAACGTTAGTTAAAAAATAATTTGGTTTTTTGGGGGTTGGAAGGGTTTATAAGCGACTGTCATCAACTAAAGTAATAAGAATCCAAAATTTATAATAACTAAAAATATTGAAATTAAATAAAATAAAATTATAAATTAATAAATAAAGTTGATTGTTTTTCTTTATAAAATGAATTGTGAAATGTGAGTGCAAACAAACAGTGGAATCAGAAAATAGAAATACTTTTCAAGAAGTAGTGGTACACTGCATATAATAGCAGTTAGGGTTTACGAACCATCTATCTACGCGGAAGTACCACTACAATTGGTGACCCCGTATTTGGACAATTTTACCACTCACATAAAAACCCACAATAAACAATCAATGAACAATTCATTTAAATAAAAGCCAATACCAGTCTATAATTAAAATTTTTCATCAAGAAGAATAACCATCGAAAAATCAATCATCAATCAATAACCATTAAAAAAATCGCATACCGCTGCTGAGTATTACCACTTTATCGATAAGCGGATAACATCACCGTCGCAAGAAATCAGCAGAAACGACATCAATATAAGCCGGAACACAGCTATAACCGCTATATGAACGTTATAAAACACATCGGAAAACCCGCCAACAAATTTGTATATACAACAACATCGTATCAGTACATTCGAAAGACATCAGCAAGGTCAAATAAAGCCGATAGCCAAGCCGGTAGATCAACTGCCGCCAAGATCATCGGATACTATAAGTAAATAAAAGTTAATGACATCGTTCCCTCCATTACACATTTCTGAATTTTTTTTTAAGTTAATTTTGTTTAAATTTATTTTTAGTTTTAATAACAAAATATACAGAAGGCGAATTGTGAATTGAATCGGAGCGAAAAGTTTTGGACCAGGCGGTACTAAATTAAATAATTGCAGCCATAGATCTAAACGATACCAACGGGTGAGTGCTACATTTGGATTCACTATAACATATTTCTCAATTGCTTTTTGATTTCGTCATTTACTTTAATCCCTAAATATCGCAATAAACCTTTCGATTTCTTTGCTTGTGAGAATAAAATTTAAGATCAGTTTTACAAACATATTCCCATCCGATTACGTCATTAAATTTTGTCGGATTAATTTATTGTTTTCTCGGAAAATTATTCGCAAGCGACCGTGAGTAAAAATATTTACCCGGTAGAGGCAGCGACAAAAAAACAAAAAACAAAAAAAATAACTTGTTATACATCAACACAATAAAATTCACCTAACATGTCGGATAGCGAAGATAAAAACCCCGTTACAGATTCCAAGCTAAAGGTAAATTTAGCAGAAATGCCAATACCGCAATTCTGGAAGGATCTGCCTGAACTTTGGTTCAAACAGTTAGAGGCATTATTTAAAGTAAGACGAATAACCAACGACGAAAATAAATTTAATTTTGCGATAGCTCACCTACCGGTGGATGTAATAGCTACCATAGCGAGCGTAGTCCGTAAACCTCCGGAAATTAATAAATATGAGACCCTTAGAGATGAGGTTATCAAGAGGCGATCTATGTCGGAGCAAGGTAGGATAGAAAACCTCCTTAAATCGACTGACATGGGCGATTTCACACCCTCTGATTTTTACCGGCACCTCGAAGAAAAAGCAGGAACATCTACAGCCGTCAATGATCACTTGTTAAAAACTCTCTGGTTGGGCCGACTACCGGATTCTATAAGATCGATAGTCGTAATCCGAGAACAAGATGATATTAATGAATTGATTAAATTTGCAGACCGTATTTACGAAATAAATCGACCTAATTATGTTTGCAATACTGTAGAACCAAAATCATCCTCAAAATCTCAAAGCTGCTCGAACCAACCAGATATAACTCTATTGAATTTACAAAAAGCTATCGACCAATTAACTGCTAAATTCAATCGCGAATTTTCTAATCGTTCTCGATCCAGAAATAGGTCAAATAGCAGAGAATATAATAACCGCTCTGGGTATCGTAGCAAATCACGAGAACGCACGGGGTATTGGTTGTGCTGGTACCACCGAAAATTTGGAAAACGAGCCAAAAAATGCGAAGGATGTTCATTTGGACAAACCCCTACTCCACAGGCTCAAACAAAAACGGAAAACTAAATCGTCCCAGAGTGCATGCGACGAACGACGGGACGTTTCACAATCGTCGCCTTACTATTAAATGCACAATAACCAAATTAAATTTTCTGATTGACACCGGTGCAGACGTTTCTGTCATACCTAAAACATTTTATAATAATCTAGTGAACGATTCGGAGAGTCGGCTAGTTGCAGCTAACGGCTCGACTATAGCCACGTACGGGACCCGATTATTACATGTAGACCTAGGTTTGCGCCGCAATTTTCGACACCCATTTATTGTTGCGTCTGTAATAAAACCGATAATTGGAGCTGATTTTTTAGCAAAATTCGGTTTAGTTGTGGACTTACAGCACAAGCGACTTCTGGATACAAACACTAACCTATCAGTTAATACAATGGATATTAAAGTTCCTACTGATATAATACCGCGACTTTTTGCTGTCGACGGCCCTTACGGCGAACTTCTCCGCCGATACCCAGCTCTTACAGAGCAGCCACGTTACGATCATCCAGTAAAACACAAAGTCGTACATCGAATTGTCACAGAAGGTCACTTACCATTTTCTCGACCTAGACGTTTAGATTCCGAGAAGCATAAAATAGCAAAAATTGAATTTGAGCACATGCTACAATTAGGATTGTGTAGACAGAGTTCTTCTAGCGCTGCTTCACCGTTACATTTGGTACCGAAACGTGACAGCAATGACTGGCGCCCATGTGGGGACTATCGCCGATTGAACGCGATCACGGTACCAGACAGGTATCCACTCCCACACATTCACAATTTCTCCCTCAATCTTCAAGGCTGCACCGTTTTCTCTAAAATAGACCTCGTACGGGCTTATCATCAAATACCGGTCGCTGAGGGGGACATACATAAGACAGCAATCACCGTACCTTTTGGGCTCTTCGAGTTTATAAGAATGCCATACGGCCTTAGAAATGCAGCACAGACATTCCAACGTCTTATGGATGAGGTCACAAAAGGGATGGATTTTATTTACGTGTATATTGATGACATCTTGGTATCAAGTAAAAACGAAGAAGAACACCACGAACATCTAAACGCGTTATTCCAGCGATTATCAGAGTACGGTCTAACAATTAAACCATCCAAATGTGAATTCGGTGTAGCTTCCTTAAATTTCCTTAGTCACGATATCGACAAAAATGGTGTTAAGCCATCTGCGAACCGTATCGTGGCCATCCAATCCTTCCCTCAACCAACTTCTATTAGGCAAGTGCAGCGTTTCGTGGGCATGGTTAACTATTACCATCGCTTCATCCCTAATTTAGCCAAACATCTTGCTCCAATTCATGGTCATCTCAGCAAGCTCGGTAAGGTCAGCAAGAAGCATCCATTTTCATGGCCACCTGAATGCGAAGCGGCTTTAAATGCAACTAAAGCTGCCCTCGCTCAGGCTACTGTTCTAGCTCATCCCATGGAAAATGGAATTCTGCGAATTAGCACAGACGCTTCCGGTATTGCTGTAGGTGCCGTATTGGAGCAACTACATAATAGAAGTTGGGAACCGCTCGGTTTCTTTTCGAAGAAGCTTTCCCCTGCCGAACAAAAGTATTCTGCCTTCGACAGAGAACTGCTTGCCATTTATTGTGCCATTAAACACTTCCGGTGTTTTGTCGAAGGTAGAATATTTTATATCAACACAGATCACAAGCCGCTGACTACAGTGATAGCTTCCAAATCGGAGCATAGTCCACGACAGAGTCGCCAGTTAGAATACATTTCACAATTTACAACAGATATAAGGTATGTCAAAGGTGAAAGTAACGTCGTAGCAGATACCTTATCACGGTCGGAAGATATTCAGTTGTACACAATACACCACACAGCACTCGATTTAGAAAAATTGGTTTCGTTACAAGAATCTGACGATGAACTGAAAACCATCATAAGTGACAATTCAAACTCGCGAACCTCAAAACGCAACCTTGAACTTGTACCCGATGCCATCTCAGGTTTATCATTCTGGTGCGAAACGTCGACCAGTGTCATACGACCTTACATCCCACAAGAAATGCGCCGCATGATTTTTGAAAAGCTTCACAACCTTTCTCACCCAGGAGTACGAGCAACACGCAAATTAATTGCGTCTAAGTATTTCTGGCCTAGTATGAATGTAGATACGGGATACTGGTCCAAAACATGCATTCCCTGTCAGAAGTCAAAGGTCAATAGACATACTCGTTCAGAATATGGACGTTTTAATATTCCTTCGGGCCGGTTTGAGCATGTACACATAGATCTCGTCGGACCATTACCCCCATCTAACGGTAACCTCTACATTCTTACGATTGTCGACAGATTTACACGCTGGCCAGAAGCCGTACCCTTGGCTGATATGAAGGCATCCACCGTAGTGAAAGCTTTCGTAGACCAGTACATTTCGAGATTTGGTGTCCCACTCGAAATCACGACTGACCAAGGCAGCCAGTTCGAAAGCAACCTTTTCAAAGAATTCACAAAACTGCTGGGTTCTCACAGAATACGGACGACGACTTATCACCCACAGGCAAATGGTATGGTAGAGCGCCTACATCGTCATTTAAAAGCCTCTCTATATGCTAGATCGAACACCTCACATTGGAGCGACGAACTCCCATTCATTCTCCTTGGAATAAGAACTTCGATCAAGACTGATCTCGGATGCACTCCTGCTGATCTTGTCTACGGACAACCGCTGAAGGTCCCAGGAGAACTAGTTTTGCATCCCAACCCTGCGCAATCGACAGATCCAACTTCACTGGTCGAGAAATTACGTGAGTCGATGCGCAACGTCGTCCCTAAAGATACTCGGAATAGCCCTCAGGATAACATATACATACCAAAGGACTTAACGGACTGCGAACAAGTTTTCGTCCGGGTGGATAAAGTCAAAATAGGACTGTCACCACCATATGAAGGGCCATTTTTAGTTAAGCGAAGATTCCGAAAATATTTCGTAGTTGATTACAATGGAAAAAATGTATCAATCGCCATCGACAGACTGAAGCCTGCGTACGTGACGGACGAACTTGAAGTAATGCCTCCGCTACCACGACCAACCAAATCATTACATGTCACATTTTGATCATATTTGTAAATTTACATATTTTTTTTTTTGTTGCTGACGCTGCATCTGCGGGGTGAGTGATATAGTGTTTGTTAATAAACTAACCCTAAATAAATTTCAGAACGACAAAAGAAACTCAACCTACTCATCTGCGCCCTATGTTATTGTATAATTTTAATATCGGTGTAATCATGACGTAATCGTTGGATGGAATTGTTTGGAAAGTGATTAACATTATTTATTATTCCTAAATGTGTTATCTCACTAACTCTCAAAATATTTTGGCGCAATGAGAATCTGTTATATTGCATTTATATGTGGCGCGATCGATGTGTATGCAATTGTAAATTAAACAATGTATACTTGTATTTCGTTTGCTTACTAGAATTTTCAATACTGATGAAATTTCACAACTCGTACTTCGAATATTGAAATCAAGTATACTATATATACGATTATGTACATATACATATTTATTTGTACCTTTTGTTTATAAAGTAAAAAAAACCAATGATAGCCTAAATTTAATAAAACGTTAGTTAAAAAATAATTTGGTTTTTTGGGGGTTGGAAGGGTTTATAAGCGACTGTCATCAACTAAAGTAATAAGAATCCAAAATTTATAATAACTAAAAATATTGAAATTAAATAAAATAAAATTATAAATTAATAAATAAAGTTGATTGTTTTTCTTTATAAAATGAATTGTGAAATGTGAGTGCAAACAAACAGTGGAATCAGAAAATAGAAATACTTTTCAAGAAGTAGTGGTACACTGCATATAATAGCAGTTAGGGTTTACGAACCATCTATCTACGCGGAAGTACCACTACAGCTTTACTAGAGTTTGAAATTATTGATGAAGACATGAAAAAGAAGTTAACGTTTCTTCAAGACCAATTAAAATTAGCATTTTTAAGTACACCTCGCTACACATCGGATTTACTCGTTTTTGCTTCTTTGATGGTCTTCTCATATCCTTCAGCTTACAATTTTCTTCGTAATTCAGAATACTTAACGTTACCACACCCAATATACTTAAAGTCATTTATCAAAGGTAATTTAAGATCTGGCGTAAGTTACAAATATTTAACTCAAAAATTTTCGAAACTTCAACCTCACGAGAAATACGTTAATCTTTTAATAGATGAAATTCACGTTAAACCTGCTATGACGTATAAAGGCTTTAAAATTGATGGCATTGCGGATAACCATCCAAACACTTACAACAATTGCCCTACTCTCGCAAAATGCATGCAAGCTTTCATGGTTTCGTCTTTACTATCGAAAAATAAAGATATTGTCGCGCTGTACCCTGTTGTTAAAATGGATTCCGAATTTTTGTATTCTAAAATGAAGGAAGTTTTGGATGTTTTGCATGAGATAGGATTTGAAATTGTAAGTGTAATTTCTGATAATAACCAAATTAATAGTGCCGCCTTTAAAAAATGTTCAGTCCCTCCATCCGAAATCGTTCCACAATTTATAAACTCGCCGTATTTATCAAATAAAAAAATATTTTTTTTATTTGATACCGTACATCTTTTAAAATCAATTCGTAACAATTGGTTAAACAACAAAGGGCGTTCCTTCGATTTTCCAGATTTTGACAACCCTTCTCCTCAATTACGTTCCGCCAAACTCCAACATTTGGAGTCCATTTATAAACATGAAGACAAATTACCAGTGAAGTACGCACCGGTTCTTGCTCCAAAAGTTTTATATCCAAATTCTTTTGAGAGACAAAATGTTTCCCTTGCCGTCCGAATTTTTGATGTCAAAAATATTAGCGCCATTAAATTTTATAACGAACTTTTGGGATCCGATTCAATTGGTACAGCGGAATTTATTAAAATCATCCACCAGTGGTGGACCACCGTTAATGTGAAAAATCCTCTTAAAGGGTTTCACAAAAGAGAGCCTTTGGCTGTCCCTTATTCAGCTCGTAACAGCGACAGTGTAGATTTCCTTAAAACATTTACTCATTGGTTAAGATATTGGAACAGTATTTAAACTAACAATAAATTATCCACAAGAACTCGTGCAGCCTTATTGCACACCAGCGAGACCCTTCAGCATGTCGCATGCTACGTAATTAATGTTCTAGAGTTTAAGTATGTTTTATTCGGAAAATTTCAAACCGACAATCTCGAGGCTAGATTCGGACAATATCGTCAAATGAGCGGGTGTTGCTACAATGTAACAGTCCAACAAATCCTGCAATCCGAAAGAAAATTAAAATTAATAAGTTTATTGAAATTAACAAAATCTAAAAACGAACTATTTAATGTTAGAAATGATTACAATTTTTCGGACGTAGCTTCAGATTTCGTAGACCAGTTAGAATTAACTAAAATTATTAATCATTCTGAAGGCATTTTGGTAGAGCCTGAAATTTTTTCGGTAATGGTGTATATTTCAGGGTATGTTTCAAGGAAGGTAAACCTAAAAATAAATTGCGATGTTTGCTCTCAGAAGCTTTCAACAAATGAAGACCTCTGTTTTGATTTATCTGCAGAAACATTATTTTATTTAAAAGATTTAGATCGAGGTGGTTTAAAGTACCCTACTGAATTTTCGATATCTTTTGGAATTTGTGTTTTTCAAGTTTTTGAAACTTTAACATCAAAAAATTTTGTAACTTCATTTTTAAATTCATCTCGGCACCACCATTATTTTTACTCGGTTGTTTTAAATTACGCAGAAAATATATTTTTAAATTCAATTTGTCAGTCTTGCCAGGCAACGGATTTTGAGCTATTAGGGAAATGCGCGAAAATTTGGTGCAACATTTTTTTAAATAATTATTGTAAAAACAATACCAATGCTATTGCTCAGTCGTCTCACAATCCTCCAAAAAGAAGAAAATTTAATATTATAACTTCATAGGTTATACATTTTGTTTTTAATATTACTGTAATTTATTTAGTTTTATTATTTTACTTCCAGAATTTTTCTGTTATGCTCAAATGCGAGACTATCAACGAATAAAGGCCGCAAAAAAAAAAGAATTAAACAACAATGAAATAAATCAACACCAAATTTTATTATTTTATGTTTTCTTATTTGTTTTGTTATGCTTAGGCACACAAGTTAAGAAGGAAATCACAAAATAAAACCAAATTTAAATTCATTTCTTCACTTCAATCTAAGCTGTGACTACACCATATAAGAAAAACAAATATTCTGTGGCAAAGGAGAGCTATTTTTGGTGACGCGCCGTTCTTAGATTTTAAAATAAAGCAAAAAGATCAATTAGCTTTAGTTAATTAATTCATCAATTAATTTAGATTATAAATTATAAAAATTTATTGTATAAGTAGCGCGGTACAATCATGTACTTACACTCGCTTACAGATGATGTAAGTTAAGTTTTCGAGATAAAGATAATATTTTTTTTTTTAACTTCTTTGCATCATCGATTGGACATTTTGAAATTGTGAAATAGTTTAAATAATAAAATTATATAAATATGTTGTATATAAAATCAAAATCAAAATCAAAAATAAAGTGTGAAATCAAGCGTATAACATTTTTCTCCTGAAATCCGTTTCATCACAATCACCATAGATTACAATCCAACGAATTATTGCGTTTGCACGAGTGTGATATTCGTAAACAAATTTATCTTGCTTCATTTAGTTGAAAATGATTCAAGGCTGAGCTATTTAGCATAAATTGCTAACTTTCTATATTCCCATCGTTGTTACCGTTTACGATGCTTTACTACCGGAAAATGCTATAGACCGCAAGCAGCAAATAATAACGATCTGTATTCAGAAAGTCAATCAACGGTATTACAATCATTTATTACAAGTACAATCATATATTATTAAAAAATTGTGTTCAACAAACTATTAACAAATTGTAAAACTTAAAAATATATTTTATCCTTTTCTAGCACCATCCTTCAATTTTTTTAATCTTAATTTGCGACCTTTCGATCGCTTTGGAACAAATAAATCATCAATTGAGCTTCGTAACCTGGATAAAGTACCAAATTCACATTTACGAATCTTTTTATTGCCAATACACCAATACCCCGCTTTACGATATTATTATTTTCCGAAAAATTGGGCGTAAATCGAAATTTCTTGTCGTTTTATTGGAAAATTTCCTAAATCGAGGGATTAGTGTACATGTCACCAATCCCTCTATTTTCGAAATTTTCCAATAAAACGACAAGAAATTTCGATTTACGCCCAATTTTTCGGAAAATAATAATATCGTAAAGCGGGGTATTGGTGTATACATTCGAATACTTTCGAAATTTAAAGTCTCCTCACATTCGAACTGACTGATTTCATCTAATTTATTCCTTGGAATTTTATAAATTGACTGCTCGAAATTATTTATATTATTTATATGGTGCAAAATGTTGTGCCACATGTACCAACATAATTATTTGACTGTCTAATGCCCGCTCATACTCTCCACTAAATTGGATCGTTTCACGGTTCGCGCGCCCTATCGAATTCGTAAGGGCTTGCATTTTTGAAATGCAAAATTGAACGTGACCCCTTTAATGTAGTAATTTCTAGAATCGTTCATTTTTTCCTTAATTATCCTTAAATTCGGGATTTGCGAGCAACGCTTCACGAACATTTGCGTCGAGTGTATTTTGATGTGTTTGAAAGTCATTGATCGTGTACCATAGCCTTTTTTGCGAGTTTATTATTCCAGGAAACGCTGAAAAATAAGTAATAAATTTACAATTTTAAATACAATCAGTTCTAAAACATACTAGCGGATAGCCAGTTCCAATGAGAGGTTGGTGCAACATCAGCCAGCATCATTATTTTATCTTATCGGCCGGATTTACCCCGTTTAATTTTGACTTGAACAATCTTCTATTTTTGTTTTTAAACTTAGAATAAAGTTTTGACTACTTAGGTATTTATTTTAAATTTATTATAGTTTTTGTATCTCAGTAATACGAGTATACCCATTAGTAGTTTATTGCCACACGTAACTCATCTTGCCAAATTTTCGAGTTAAATTTGATTGATTTCGTTTTGTCGGGCGGACAAAATTTGTTCAGTATCTGGATTTTGTTTCATTGATGGTATTTGATTTGTTAAATTTAGACTACTTAAATTAAACTGATGTCCCACAAATTGATTTGCACCCGCCAGCATTATATCCGGATATTGTTGTGGCACTCCGACAAACTGATTTTGCGGCATTTGTTGCATTTTTGCTGCCGGAAAACCACCAGACATTGAATTATCAAATAGGCCCTATATAAATAAAACAAAGCTAAGTTATGAAATATCATTTCGAATTATTAAGGTCGGTACACATTGAGAACGAGCGATGAGAACGAATTTTCATTTTTCACCAAATTTGGTAAATAGTGAAAAATAGTTAAACTATTGAAAACCGTATCTTTCTAATTAAGAATACATAAAATATTGTGCATTTACTAAGCATAAAAAGTAAAACTTTTTACAGTTTTAATAAAAATTTTTAATTTATCTTCGAAAATTTTGAATTTAAGACGATAAACTAAAATTATTTATTAAAACTGTTTAAATTTTACGTTTTATTTTTAGTAAATACGCGATATTTTAAGTATCGTTAATTAAAAACTTACGGTTTTCACTATTTTAACAATTCTCTTACCAAATTTGGTGAAAAATGAAAATTCGTTCTCGTCGCTCGTTCTCAATGTGTACCGGCCTTAATAATTCGAAATGATATTTAACAAAATTTAAAATTGTGATTTATCGAAAAATTGGAAATTGTTATTCTGGTAAACACTGCAACTACGTTAAGAATAGAATTATTCTATTCCTATTTTGCTTCTAGCCGGAATGAAATTGTACGGCATTGTTGTTGTAAAAATACTAAAATAAGGCTGCAGTTGATATGTTGAATAATGTTAAACTGTAACAGAAATATACAAATAGTTTCTTTCCTTAATTTTTATAAAACATTATATTTACCTAATGACTTCGATACACCCGCATAAATCTCGTTTATAAACCAAAAATTCCAGCACAAAAAATTATCCCATTATACATCCCTGTTAAAATGACATAGTATACCGGTAGCCTCTTTTATACATATTTGAATCACAACGATGCCATTTTTTCCGGTCAAATGATTTATATAAATATTTCAACTGGCTGTGTGCAATCACATTACACAATTTCAAATAATGGGCAAAAAAAATTTAAATTTTTAAACCAAAGCGAACATACACCATCTGACATAACCTCACAAATTTCAAATATTGGTCTGTGTTTAAATAACAAATTCTAGTAAGCCAAAGGATTTTCTAGTTATTTTATGTTAAAAATATAATAATTATTCTTTTGTTAATCAATTATTTTATTTTGCACTTTGTATCACGGTAATTTTCATTAATTTTTTTATATTTTTATTAGAGCTATTTTGGGCTAAACTCCATATAAAAAAAATGTAAACAAAAATTTTGACCCGTAACGACGAGACCTCATGGAAACAAATATACTAGTGACACGATCTATAAATCTAAGTTAAATGTTCCAGCACAAAATTTTAATATCCCATTAGACTTCACTGGGTGCAATGCATTACACAATTTCAACGTAAATTCATTGAAACCTTTTTAAAATGAAAAATATGTGTTTGCATAATCGTATGTCAACATAATCGTGATCGAAGGTTTTTGTTAGCTCTGTAATAAGGAATATATGAAAGGTTTATTATTGTTTTATTTATATAGCTACTACGAAGTATTTCTTACCGATATTTATGTTGGTAAAATTATACATAATAATTTTAGCTGAACCTCATTATTGTTTTGATTTTTTTTTTTTTTGTGAAACGAAAATTTTGACAGCAGCGGAAAGCTTTGCTACCATCTATTAGCGAGTATTGAGGTAGCAAAATTTAATTTTTTAACGTGTAAGCAAGCTTTCATTAAATTTAGTGGAGATTGTTGTTGTTGTAAAAATCTTTCTTTAACCCATTAACGCTTGTCGTACCCAAGCGAGTACACCCCTTTTTCTCACTAGTACTTCTTTCTCTTTGCATAAATTTTTTTTTTTTTGTTTTAAATAAATTTGTAATAGTGCAAGTAACATAACCTAGTCGTACTTTTCATCGCAGAAGTGAATAGAAGTGTGTTTTTTGTTGCGTGTTTTCTTAAAATGTCTGAAGGTAAATTGCACCTGATTATATTATCTCTAACGGTAAAATCTGATCTTGTATTTTGTTTTAAATGTTTGGAATTACTTAAATATATATTAAACTTTATTTTCTAATAAAATTTGTGCAAAAAAAAACAATATCGAAACCGTTACTTCTCGAAACAATTTACTGTACTCAGCCGAGTACAATGGGCAGTTATGTAATTAAAATATATATTTTTATTTTTTTTTTGTTTAGAAATGAGTGCATATTTTACAGAAATAAGCACTAACAATTTTTATGGTCGAAAATTATTCAATACACTTCCGGAGGCTTTTGATGCCTTAAGTGAGAATGACAATGAAGAAGATATTGTTCTGTTGCCCCCAGAACCAAATTATCTAACTGATGAAGAAGAATTCGATGACAATGATCTTATGACTATAGCGGTTCCAAATGATGTGCCAGGTCAAATTGAAATTGGCCCCAATACCTTACAAGAAGATGATATTTTTTCATCTAGCGACGATGAACCGATAAGTGCCCTGACTGCTAAAAAAAAGAAAACAATTCATACATTTTCATGGAAAAAAGTGGAACCATCATATACCACCCTTGGAAGTCCTATTGAATCCCTTCACAACGAACGCAGAGACGAACTTATATCGGAATTAAAAAATTTAACTCCCACGGCAATTTTTGAAAAAATTTTGGATGAATCAGTTGTTCAACTTATTGTTGACCAAACAAATTTATATGCTCAGCAGAAGAATAACCACAGCTTTAACCTAACGGCTTTGGAAGCAAGAACTTTTATTGGTATTTTGTTTTTGACTGGTTATCATCCACAACCACAAGAGAGGATGTACTGGTCCCTTGACGAGGATATTGGAGTTGAGCTAGTTGCTAAGTGTATGAGTAGAAACAGATATCTAGAAATAAAAAGATATATACATCTAGCTGATAACAACCAATTGAATAAGGATGATAAAATGTTCAAGATTCGTCCTTTGATGAACATTTTAAATAATAAATTTATGCAGTGGGGAGTTTTTTAGACTGAACTAGCAATTGACGAAGCCATGATAAAATATTTTGGGCATCATCCAGCCAAACAATATTAGGGGAAAGCCTGTACGATTTGGCTACAAAGATTGGATGTTATGTAGTTCATCTGGATATTGCTATGCGTTTGACACTTATTGTGGAAAAAATAATAATCAGTATAGTACTACAGAAACTCTTGGAGCTAAAGTGGTTCTTTCTTTATTAGAGAAGCTAGAACATCCAGAAGAACATGTGATTTACTTCGACAATTATTTTACTACATTGGAACTTATGAGACTTCTTAGAGAGAAAAAAATCAGAGCGGGTACCATCAGGGAGAACCGCTTAAAAAATGCCCAATTGAAGATACCAAGAAAACGAAGAAAGCTGAAAGAGGATATTTCGATTATATGTTTGATACAAATAACGAAATCCTAATTGTAAAATGGGTCGATAATAGTGTTTGCACAATGGCATCAAACTATGATAAAATCGAGCCGCTTTCGAAAGTCAGAAGATGGTCGAAGATACAGAAAGCTGTTGTCGATGTACCACAACCTCTTCTTTTTAAAAATTACAATCGAGGAATGGGCGGAGTGGACCTAAACGATCAAAGTGTGAACACGTACCGTATTAGTATACGAGGGAAAAAATGGTGGTGGGTATTATTTACGCATATGATAGATCTATGCATGACAAATGCTTGGAAGGTCTCTCAGGTGGCTTCTGACATCAAAATGACGCAATTGGAGTTTACGCGATATGTGACACGGTCATATCTACTTAGTGCAAGAAGTAGGGCTGCCAGAAAACCGGTGATACCAATCAGCGTAGTTGAAGACGGCCATGGTCACTACCCAAAAAAACTGGAGAAGCAACTAAGATGTGCAATTTGTCATGCCAGAATTAGATGGTGTTGCAAAAAATGCGGTACAACCCTTTGCATCGAACGAGATTGTTTCGAGGTATACCATACCCGAGGAACTTCATATCTGCCCATTGTACTCGCTTGAGTACATTGCTCTATTTCCTTCGAAACATAAAAAACGAAAGACTGAAGTATATTTTTAGTTATTTTTATTATATTTGTACTGAATTAGAATTAAAAAAATCATCTGCACGTTTTACTTTTCATTTGGGCGTTAATGGGTTAAATAAATCAATTATTAAAAGAAAATGAAAATCATTTTCTTAAGAGATATTCATGTATGTTGAAGTTCAAACATTTCTGCTAATTATTTCATAGTCCGTAATAAAGAGTTTATGAATTTTTATTTAAAAATCGTTCATTGGAAAAAAAGTGATTTCCTATATGTTTTGTGTATTTTACTATGGAAAGTTTGATTTTTTCATCGTTTCTAATTCCTTTATAAAAGCTCAGATTTTTAGATTATGGCTCTATATAATACAGGGTGCTCTTTTAAAAGACATCAACTAAAGTAGACTGGAAAGTTTTATTGAAACATTGTAAGCAGTGATGTCGTTTTGAAAATTTTACAAAAGTAATTTTTACATTTTCATGGGAATATTTCGAGGCAAAAGGAAGTAAGTGCAAACATAAAAACATTGTAGATAGTTTCCAGTATTTTGTATTTAAAAAAAATGGAAAGTGCAGTAGTACGAGTGAACTGAAAGTTGGGAAATACTCCGATAGTAGTACTTTCGACAACACTGATTGTAAGATAGAGAATTTTGATTAACGAACCGTATTGGCTTCAAGTAGAGATATATAAAACAATGAGATATAAACCCAAGTGAAAACATAAATAAAACATTTATTTTCTATTAGCGCCCAATTATGAAACGTAATATACGAAAGAAAAAGAGAAGGAATATCAAAGAGTGCCTAGTTGGGCGCTAATAGAAAATAAATTTTTTATTTATGTTTTCACTTGGGTTTATATCTCATTGTTATCTCTACTTCAAGTGAAATAGAGAATCTCAATAGATTTTATTTTATAACAAAAGTGTATTTTTATTATATGTATGTACGATATATGTATAAGTCAATTTCTATAATTTCTCTGGTTTTTTCATAAAACATTTTTAGTACATTTTTGAGTTTTCTAACTCAAAGTTGATTTAACAAAAAATGCTAAAGCAATGATTTCCCTATACTCGTACATCGCTGAGCATAGCTTTATCTTAAGCGTTGATCATTTGGGTATTCTGGCTAAAACGGCATTTAAAGATTTTAAAGCTGCAAATGCATTCACGCTTCACAAAACAAAAAGTGCAGCCATAATAATGAAAGTTTCCGAATCACATTTTAAATCGGAATTGTTGAATGATATTGGTGATTCTGGGTTCAGTTTGTTAATAGATGAAAGCACCGATATGAGCGTGAATAAATACTTAGGGATTGTAATAATTTAATTCAGTGATACTAAAAATAAAACTGTATCTACTTTCCTTGACTTAATGCGTTTACAAAGTGGAGCTGCTCAAGCAATCGTCGATGCAAAACTTGAATGTTTAAGTCAATGCAAGTTGAAATTAGAAAACATTGTTTCGATTGGAACAGATAATGCGAACGTAATGGTTGGCACAAATGCCGGCGTAATTGAACTGTTACGAGCTAAATATCCTCACATTATTTTAATTCGATGTGTGTGCTATTCGTTACAACTTGCTGTTTCATATGCTGCAAAAGACGCAATGCCAAAAGCTTTGGAATTTTTGATAGCCGAAACTTATAATTGGTTTGCTAGATCATCCTGCCGCCAAATTGAATATCGAAAGAAATATAACCTTATAAACAATGACGAGGATCCATTAAAAATTATCCAGTGTTCAAATACTCGGTGGCTATCTTTTGAACGAGCCGTGGAGTGCATAATGGACCATTGGTAAGAGCTGGAGACGCATTTTAGTATAATGGCTCATCGAGAGCGATTTGGCTGAAATTCGGAGAGTAGTAAAAACTTTTGAAAGCAACACAGCTGACCAAAGTAAAATATTTAATGATATTTTAGTATACTTTTCTTTTCATTCCAACGGTTCGAATTGATCCATTTTCCACCGATTTTGAAAATCATTTAGACCCAGCCCTTACATGGGTTACTCTTTCGAGCAAGAGATAAAACAATTGAAAAAAAAACATAAATTTTACAAATGCAGAAGAAACAGATTTAAGATCAAGGCGCAGACAATTTGTTCTAATTTTAATAAAAGAATTACAACAACGACTGCCAGAAAATATTAGCATATTAAAAAAAAATCAATTTGGCCAGTGTATCAAATGTATTAAAACAATTTAAAGAACCAATTTCAGAACTTTTGGAGGAATTTAAATATACTCCTGACAAAATAACAAAAATAGAAAGTCAATATGGTAAAATAAGTTTAGTAAAGTGGGACGAAACAAAGAATATGAAAAAGTTTTGGGCCGAAGTAAATGTTTTTAAAGATGCAGGTGATTCAACCCCATTTTTATTATTTATTTATTTGATAAAGCTATATTAATTTTGAATTCAAAAATATTGTACAACATGTTCGAAAATACATGTTCTCGAAATCGTTTGTTTAATTTAAAAAGATATTCTATATGTATGTTCTATAATTAATTCAATTGTAACTTTATTTGCAAAACCTAAATAGGTACTAATAATTACAGTTTGGTCATTTTAATGAAACCTAAAAAAAAAAAATTCCTATCGACATCTATACCTTTTCAACTTCAAATTGGAAGTTATCATTTTCAAATTGGAAATAATTATTTCCAAAATGGAAATAATCATTTCCAAAATGGAAATAATCAATATCAAATTGGAAATAATCATTTTTAAATTTAAAAATAAAAACTCCAGGGTACAACAATATTTATGATCAAAACTTTATTAATATAGGGTGTTTTTTTATTATTCATTCTACAGAAAGAATAGACGTAATAGAATACCGATCACATGACCTTAGAATATGCTGAACAAATTGTAATAAAAAAACAAAATAGAATAAATGGAATACGTTTTTGACAGATTCGCACTTGTTTTTAGTTTGACATATACATTTAAGCTGTATGTTTGGCAAGACATATTATTGTGTTTATATAAAGTGTTAATTTATTAAATAATGGATAGAAAAAAGATTATTGGAATAACCTTATGTGCCAAAATCAGTTGGGACTTATTCGACAGTGATTTAAGTGATTCGGACGATGAAAATAAACCAACTATCCCCAAAAATTTATTGTATTATGAAAATACAATTTGTTCGTTCAGTGGTGAACAATTTAGGGTTCATTTTCGAATGGTGCCCGGTACAATGGAAAAATTGTATCAAGAAATATCACGTCTTGAAAGTAAATACTCGTACATCGATGTATCACGCGATCATCCAAGAATTGCCCTGGAGAAGCAATTACTCATGACAATATGGTATTTAGCGAACACCGAATGTTTCAGGTAAGATTTTTAGTTAATATCGTTCTTACATGAATATGTTAAATGTATTATATTTTTATAGATCTGTATCGGACAGGTTTGGGGTGTCAATTTGTGGTTGTTGGAAAGTAGTCTTCGACATTTGCAAGACTATTTTAAAACTGAACCATGAACAAAAAATAATCGACTGGCCATCGTCAGGAAAAGCTCTCGAAACAGCAAACCACTTCCTGACTAAAACTAGGTATCCAGGTAAATATTCTATATTAAACACTTCTAGCGATAATAATTTTGTGCAGTTGGCAACACTTTAGTTAGCCAAGCATGTGTGCCTTCTGGGTACCAATGTTGGTCATGAGCAAAAGAAGTGAACCAACGTCTTTTCCCCCTCCTCCTCGTCTAAACTGCTTCTACAGAAGGCATTTGCCTCCAGCCACAGCCTTCTTGAATGTTTTCTAAAAAGACAGTTTCCTGTGAGAATCCCTAGGACCGTCCTTAAATCAAGTCTCTGTAGGGATATTAATGTTCTAGTGCGCTCCAAGTCTAGCTTTGGCAAAACTTGCCTTGCTGCGCTAAAATTGGTGGTTTTAGTCCACCTTTCCTCTGCTGAAGCTAGCGTCTGTTTCTTAAGCGCTGTGATGGGCCTCCCTAGACCTGCCCTTTCCAGTTACTGCTGGAGAGTTGTACTGTGCTTAGCAGCATGTTCATCCACCCTGCAGTTCCCCATGGTGTGATTAGTGACAACTCAACGCCACCCGTGACGCCAATGAGATTGATTGATTGCCGCTTTACTATTCACATAGATTCCGATATCCCATGAGGATACCACATTACGCCTCAACCAGGCAAAGACCTCTTCAATCGCTGCACCTCAGCTTGACAGGATTAGAAATGTTCATATTTAGTTTTTCACAGAATACTCCAGCTCCCACTTTGCCGTCTAGCTCGGAGCCGTCCGTAAAGAAATGCAAAGCTTCGGTTTCCGATATCGCCCCACCTCCTCCAGGATTCCCTTGAAGAAAACATGGTTCGAAATCGCTTCTTGGAGTAGGTATAATGAAGTCAAGATTTTGCCGCTCATCCTTGAACGATCTCACAATAGACGAGTGTCTTGTATTAAGACAGTTCCACTGAGAAAATGCTGCAAATCGCACAGCCATATTTGTCGCCATGTGTTTGCCAAAAATGTCGACCGGAGGAAGGTGCAACATAACCTCGCGCTTACAAATATACAGACCATTCTTTGCATCTTCTCTATTTTATTTTTGTATGTTACTTTGTCCAGTACTGGCCACCAAACACTCACTCCATACATGAGTACAGGTCTCACTATGGCAGTGTAGAGCCAGCCTACCTTCTCCGGTTTCAGACCCCATCTGTTAACGATGGCGTTCCTACATGAGTACAAAGCAATAGTGGTTTTGTTTACTCTCTGCAGAATGTTGGGCCTCCAACTAAGCTTACTATCCAAGATAACACCCAGATATCTTGCTTGATAGAGGGATAATAACTACCTGTACTTTATGTTTCTTTGTAAAGACATTTGCCAGCCCATTTCATAACGATTGTTAGCACATTCTGCATAACGTTCACAATCGTGCCCAGCGATTACTTCCATACCCTCTCTCTCCAGCTCCAGTAGTAACCCATTTTGCCACTATCTTCCAGAGAAAAGGCAACAGGAGCCCTAACTTCGGTATCCCCCTAATTACTCGCGTCTTGATGGTGGAGGCCCCCAGGTCCGAGCTAACAATCCTACTTATTAGCATATGATTAATTAACCTGCTCACTGCCAAATACAACTCCAAAAATAGCGATCCCACAGATCTATACTTAATGTACGATTGCTGAGACAGTGCCCATTTACTGGGTCCTATTAACCCTCTAATATATACTTAAATCTAACAGCCTTTCCAAGGTTTTCAAAGGAAACAACAATAGAGGATACCACATTATGTGTGATTGGTCTTAGGTCCTTAGGGTAGACATATGAGCTTTTCGCCACTTTCGGGATGGCCACAATAACCTCCGTCCAGTAACTAGGGATACAAACCAGCTTTAAACACCTTTGAAATATCGCTTTCAGATAAGGATGAATAATTACTGAGTTGTTTTGAATTTTACTGGTATAACATGATCCGGACCAGCCGATTTTCTGTACAAACTGAAAGTGACTGCTGATGATTGCTATACACCATCAGGCCATCGTAGCTCTTTGGCAGGCGGATCTCGGAGAGAAGTTCCCAAGACTGTCTACTACAAGCTACCCGCGACCCGTCCGGTTTAATGAAATAACTCGGACTTGCTGTGCTTTTGGAAAAAATCTTCGGAGACCTCTTCAATTTTAACACAGGGCATCCTTTGTGTCTTCTTTAATTCTTTCTTATAATTACTATGTTCCTTCTTATAGAGGCCCCAATATTGAGCATCCCTTGTGCTTTTGGCTTTATTAAAGGTTGTCCTACAAGCCTTAAGACCACACTGTTTTTTGCTTGTCCCTGGGCTTGCCGGTTCGCCTCCCGCGCATGCTTTAGAAACATCATTCTTAACACGTTGCGAGTGATTGACCCGAAACCGAAGTAAACTCCCTAAGTTTTCCCAAGGAGGACAAGGGACACCTTATTTATTATCATAATTGATAATCTCTTGCCCTGTCTCGCTTCCTAGTACTTGGTGATCTTCCAATTACCGTTTGGAAGATCCGAGTTAAACGGCTGAATAATCTTGAAGACCTCACTAGGGCTAGCCGTATCGGATGGCAGCCAGACATGTGCTCTTGGCCTGCTGGTCATCTCTTTCTGCCTAACTGCCGCCAGCCTTGCGCCTGAACATACCTCTCCCACTTCGGCTAAAGCCTACTTTTAGATACCACCGATCTCCGATCTAAGCATTCAGTTAATTTCACACGCCCTTGGTATCACCCAGCATGGGTGCAGGAGAGGGGTCCCAGATTTTCTTCCAGGACCTTTGAAAAGACGAGATTTAGTGCAATATACACCAATCTCCCTCTTTCCAAAGCGATGTTCCCATCATCTTGACTTTCGTCAACAAGGCCATCATCATAAGCTCCCTCAAGTCATCGCTGAACAGTATTTGTCTTGACACTAGAGGAGTCCGACTTCGTCCCAGTCAGCAGCTTGACCCGCTTGCTGTCAACCATTTCAACCTCGTCCTGATACCGCTGTATTTTAGGCACATGGCTTCGTCCCGAGTATCTACAGGCCACGGTGCTCCTAACCCAGGCTACTGACACCCCTCGAACCTCGGTGAGCTGCCCCTCGGAGGTCGCACCCCACTTTTCAAGAATCCTAAAGGCCTAGCGATGATTCCTATATCGCCTTTTGGCCAACGGGATATCCCTCATCCCTTTGTCCTGTGTCGCGTTCGTACTACTGATGTCCGGCTTCGATATCTTAGAGTTATCAACCTTTAAAACCCTAGAGGGGAGCTCTACCTGTCTGGTTCGAGGTTTATCGCTCCGTTTTTTGTTTTTTAGATTCATTTCGATTCCAACGAGTATCGGATAAAGAAAGGTCCATCTGTGCAGAGATCCGTGTGCACAGGTAAGGCTAGTAACAACTGGAGATCGCCTGGTACACAGAGGGCACCGTTAACGAATGTTTTTTATTAGATGGGGCCCAAGCCTAGTAGATCATCAGCACAGGTCGCTTTATACCTTAATCCGGTTCATTTCCCATCATTTAGCGTGAACCCGCCTTATACCTGCGCGTTTTTTTAACACCCGCTCAGATATACGGCAAGCTATGGCTACAAGTGAAAACAAAAAAATTCCTACTTTGGCCGCCGCATTCACTGGAATTAAAATCACTGAACATTTTTGTACTCTGCTCACTTGTAAAACTTTTGAAGGAGGCATACAGTACGAAACCATTAAAGAGTTATTTGTCGGAATTCAATTTTTTATCAACAGAAACTTCATTGGATTACTTAAAATCTTTTTATTTTTTCATGTAGGCTTTTTGTGGGGCTCATGGCACTCCCTACTCTTTCGCAGTTTATTTTATCGTCATACTTTACGCCATAGTAGCCAAATTCGAATCAGGTACCTCCCGATCCAAGCGCCAAGCTTAAACCACTTTGCCGTTTGATCGTTTGATCAACATTGCATGTTGATCGGTATTTGAAACCTTGATATGGTTGTCTTAAAGTCAGAATTTTCAAACCTATTTAAGAAACGGATTAAAATAATAATGAATAAACAAATATGAAAATGTAGTTTGAAAGAATAACTGTGGAAAAAATTTAAAATGTATTTTATAAGAAACAACGAAAGATATTATTTGTACTACAGAGAATTAGAATTAGTTACCGAGCAAACGGGGCAGTGGTTAAAGCTGCGGCGGTTGGATCGGGAGGTACTGGGTCCGAATCCCTATATAGGGGCGGGATGCAAAAGGGATTTTTCATCTTCTGATTACGATCGGTGATGAAGATGAACACATCTATGACCCCCTGTTGAGAGTGCAGAATCCATGGGTTGACCCACCTTTTATGTCAGCACTATAGGTTGGCATGAAGCAAAGCAAAGTGCAGGTGGTTTATACAGAAACGGGTCTATAGCCGTTCGTCCTCGATTTGGCTTAACTGCGTAAGATAGGATGGTAAAAAAGAACTGCGAAAGAGTTGGGAGTGCCTAGAGCCCCAGAACAGATTGCAAAGAGAAAAGAAAAAGAGGAGGAGGAGGAGTTCGAATTATAAAATTATCGAGAAAAGGAATAAGTTACATATCGCCGGCGATAAATGCAAAATGTCCTTCGTTTTTCCCAAGTTTTAGTTGTTCTTATCAAACGAATGAGGGGAACATTGTGCATCGATCACCATTTATAAAATTTTTTAAAAGTTATGTATGTTAAGAGGAAGAACTTTGGAAAGAAAATTAGTGTTTACATGTGGACAATAAGAAGAGTGAAAAAGTTTTCTTTGCTTCCTAAAAAAAAATGTTTTGGACTTACACAAAAAGGAGTAAGAATTTCTCCAAATAGTCAAATATGAGGCATAGATTTGTTTGTTTATTGAACATTTATCTCAAACATCTTTGTTATATTACATTACCGTAAAGCATAAACCTTCGCTAATTTCATTTTCCAACACAAATAATAAACATATATGGAATGGAGAGTTAGGGAGCGTCTAGAACGAGACTCCTACTGTTCAAAGCATAAAAAATCCTTTATTCCTTAAGCCGTAAATTTTTGAATCAGCTTTTGTTGAGTGACATAAATCCATTCAAAATCTTTTTTTCTTTTTAGCAGTTAGAAAATACGACAGCAAAATCTTTATTTTCTTGGTTTTTTTTTTGCTATGGTTTGAATAAAATGCTAAAGTTCATCTTATTCAAGGATAAAAGACAATAATACATTCATTTCAAATATACTTTTTATACACATGTATAAGAGGGTTAAAGAATAGAATACTAAAATTACTAGAATTTGTGTATATTGTATACGTACTAATTAGCATCAGTTTATGTTTTTATCTTGCTATACTTTAGCTTCATCTAATGATACGGTATACGCTAAGGAAACTTTAAGATGAATTTGACTAGCTTAAAGCAATGAAATGTTAAAAAAAAAATGTTTTCATTCCTACATTATTCTTCATTGTGATGTATTAGTATTAATAATTGTGGATACTATAAGGATTATGAATGAGTTATATTTCAAGTAATTAATACATATACATTACTGAACGACGACAGTTAACACACCACAAGCCTTACATTATTATATACTTATATTGTATACCATTAAATAGTCTTTCTATTTTAAAGAATTACATATATATTGAACTAAATACGTATATTGAACAGCAACATAAAAGTTGTGCTTTTATTTTTTTGGTGGAAAGCCCTGATATTGATTTTTAAATGCCTCTTCATTGAGTCAGTCATTTTGTTTATTGAATTTATGGGCGAAAATATTTGCAGATTATGTTAGAAAACAGGATTTTCTTTTTTATAATTTTTTTACCAGAAATATTTATAGGCCATAAATAAATATCAAAATTGGAGACGGGTGAAAATGTTTGCTGTTGGGTTTAAAGCAAAAACAAAAAAATGTTGTAGAGTTGAGCAAAATTATTATTATCGGTCAATTCCGAAACTTTTTAAATTAGTTTTGGCCTGTAATTTATTCTTTTTGTTAAACATTACAAGATGAGTTCAATTCTTATAAACTGCCCATATTTATTTATAATATTAGTGTGATTTATGGAACAAAAAGAATTGTTCTTTTAGAATCGGATAAAAAATATTTTCTGAATATTAATGGTTTTGTTGTACTTGAGTACCATGAAACTTTGGACATTGTAAAATTTTCATTGTAAAATTTATCGACAGTCAAATACCATTATGCGCGCTTTATATATGTTTTAGGGGCTAAATTACAGAAAAATTTTGATATAATTAGTATGTATGCTTATAGCCGGTACACAGGATAGAATTAATTAATGATATATTGTACCTTTTATAAAAGGTAAGATCTGGAAGATTATAAAATTTTGATTATTCTGTATTTAACCTTTGAAGTATATTAGTCAAATTGAATAAAACCAAATTATTATAAAGTGTTTATATTTATAAGCTGTTTTATTTGTGAAATAAATCCAACACAAGTGTAAGTGAATAAGTCACATCCATCGTTAGAAATTTCGAGCAATATTATTGGACATATTCACTTGCCTTGTGATCAAATGGTCCTTCGACCCGGATCGTGAGCACATCTAACTAAATAAAGCCGTAACACCTAAACCACGCCATATCATCAAGGAGTTTAAATCCAAAACACGTGTGATTCTACAGGAACGTGCATAATTTAACCTGTGACGGGTTAATTGCGAATATACTCGTATAGTGTGAAATTATACAGAATATTCAAGAAGTGCCGAAATTTATTAGTGAACTTACCTAAAATAACAAAGTGTATATAAACTCAATATTAATACGTGGACTGTTTCACTGATTTATTAATGGTTTATTAAAGAAAACGAAACTTGGATGATTTATTACAATTGATCTATATATATATATATATATATATATATATATATATATATATATATATATATATATATATATATATATATATATAAATGAATGTTTGTCTGTATGTCCTTTATAGAATCGTAAACTATCCATTTGATCATGTGATGATCTTTAGCAAAGTTGTTGTGCATGAGCCCACGAAGGTTTCTGAGTTGGTACGACCAATTTTCGACAGATGGCGCCACTGTCATTCCAATGAATTTCATATATTGCCGTGACAGTTTATGCTGATTTGAATTGAAACGAAAACAGCGAAAGAATGATGCGGTTTCGAGTTGTGGGTGACCTAAGAATCTATGTAAATTGTGAAATTTATGTCCGGCCTGTTCGAGCTGATCCCAATAGAAGAGTCCAACCTAAAAAAAAGGAACTGGAAAGAAACACAAAGAATCATCAAACAAAAACAAATACTTTAAAAAACACTTATCTGATGATTCACAGCTGATCCGCATTCCACACACAACATACACTGGATTTTTTATAATTGATGGGATCTGAAAATTAAACTAAATATGTATAACTTAATTTATTAAACGTAATTAATTCATATTTCTTGTATTATATAGTTACCTTTGTAAATTTAATGATTTTGACAACCAAAATGTCTTTGCTATTTGTTTATAATTATTTGACATTTAGTGATAACGAAAGTAAAAGAAGTGATGGAGCATTGTCATGAATATTAAAATTTTGTACTAAAAATTCAGTGACAATATTCAATCACAGATGACTCTTTTTGTCATCGTCGTAAAATTTATAAATTAAAAAATGTATTGATAGGTGACACTTTGGCAATTCGTTAAGTTTATAAAAAATTGTAAAAAATATAAAATACTCTCTTCTGAAAATTACCGTCAAAGTGTGAGCAGCTGAAGAAAATAAAAAAGGCAAAATAATAAGTATAAACCAATTTGTATTTACTCGTGATAAAAAAGGTTCAATTCAAGTTAATTAAAAAATATAAATTAATTAATTCAAAATAGTTCGCAAGGAATATTTTGCAAGGTCAAACTGTTCACTGGATTTGGGGAGCGTGAATACTTAACCTCAACTTAAATTATATTTTATTTACTGAGTGCGTTAAAGTTGGACTGGAACATTATACCACATCCGATACAGCTCAGTTCGCTTTAATCATGGTCCTTCGAGCCGGATATTTGGGATTTTATTAAACACGTGATTGAAACTGCCATATCCGAAAAAACAGCGAGTGTGAAACACGCGGACAGTGAAATCGCGTTAGTTAACGGGAAATAATTGTTGTGAAAAGTGATTAGCGAAACGGTCCGATTAGCGAAAGAGCAACGGTGAATTTAGCTCTCGAGAATAGTGGAACACGTGTAATTGAAAAAAAAGTTAGGTTATAGGTGAACAATATAATTGATTTATAGTGAGGGTAAAGGTGATCTTGAGTGGTATACACGAGTAATCAAGGCGACAGCACTAGTGAATTAGGGTCACTTTAAAATCAAGATGGCGGAAGCAAGAGCGATTAAGAGATTATTGAAGAATATGGAGAGTATTCGGGCACAAGTTTTGTTATTTGATCGAACAACGCCGATAGCTGAAATCGGAGCGAATCAAGACCTCCTTAACGACCAATGGATGGACTTCCAAAATTTAGAGAAAATGCTGAAGGGTAAATTTGACGAAACGAATTGGTAGCGAAAATTGAAGAAATTCGTTTCGAAGTGATGAAAAGTTTATTCAACTGGGCGAGAGTTAATGAAGCGCATCAACTCGAGCAAAATAAACATACGATGGACGAATTGCTCATGAACCAGACAAATTTCATGCATGAAATCTCAACGATCAACAAACGAGAAAACGAAATACGTTTGCCTAGGGTAAACATCCCAACATTTGGAGGAGTGTACGCAGAATTCCCCTCATTCATGGATTTATTCGAAGCATCGATTCACAATAGTTTCAATATAACCAAGGTACATAAAATGCAATATCTTAAGGGATTACTAAAGGGCGAGGCAACAAGCCTAAACTAATAGTGCAAGGGTTGTTAAAACGATTTTTGGAGCAATCGAATATACAACACTGTTCCTCAAAGGCCCTGCGACATCTCGTAGACGTATCTGATGAGATCACTCGTGGATTGAAAGTGCTGGGAGAGAAAGCTGAAGGACGGGATCCATGGCTTATATATATATATTAGCCAATAAATTAGATGGTGATACTAAGGAAGCCTGGGCGCATCAGACAGCTGAGAGTGATTTTCCAACTTTAAAGGAATTCTTCGAATTTCTTACTAAGAGAAGCGACGCGCTGGAGAGTCTTGACTCTATGACGAAAGTAAGGACTAGTCAGACGAGGAAAGTTACAGCGCTGATATCACAAGCTGAATCATGTCCATTGTGTACAGGCGGACATTACTTGGGGGTATGTGACAAGTACCTATCGTTATCCGTTTCAGCGAGAAAGCAAGTAATAGCCGAAAAGAAATTATGCTTCAATTGTCTGTCGTCGAAGCACCAAGCGAAAATTTGTCGATCCAGATATAATTGCCAAAAATGTAGAAGACGCCATCACTTAACGTTGCACCATGAAGAAGAAGAGAAAGAAGAAACCGCGAAGCCTGACATTCTGAGTGCTGTCGTACAACCTACTACGAGTAATACCTTCGCCATACTACCGACAGTCATAATGACCGTAAAAGACAAATTCGGTAAATTACAAAGATGTCGAGCACTATTGGACTCAGGGTCTCAAGCCTCCTTGGTGTCCGAGGATCTCGTTCAACGACTGCGTCTACCAAGAAGCAAAGCCCTTACAAGTATAAAAGGCATAAGTACAGGTATTATTCAATCTCGTGGACGCATCGCCATGGTATTGGGATCAGTATCCAATTCCAGCATTCAAATTGAGATAGATGCGTTGATCTTAAGCAAACTTCCGCCTAACATACCAAGTTACGATCTAAATATGGAGGACATTCCGTCCATAAAGAGCATACAGCTAGCTGACCCAGATTTCCACATAGCCGCCCCAATTGATGTTTTAATAGGCGCTGATAATTTCTTCGCGATTCTCGAAGAAGAACGAAGGCAAATGGGATCGATATTTCTACAAAAAACTGTATTTGGATGAGTGGTGTCGGGCCAGATTAAATCAACAACGTTAACCAATGTGAGAAACAACTATGCAGAGCGAAACGTATTTTCCATAGCAGTGAGCGAGCAACAAGAAGAAGACGTGGACAAGACACTGCGTCAGTTTTGGGAGCTGGAGGATACTACGCAGGCAAATCACATATCACCGGAAGAAGCAAAATGTGAGCAAATTTATACTGATACCTTTAAGCGTAGAGAGGATGGAAGGTATGTGGTTCGACTTCCATTTCGTGACACATTAACAAAGTTGGGAAATTCTGTTAAAGTCGCCGCCCGTCGATTTTGGTCATTAGAACGTCGGCTGATGAACGACGAAGATTTGCGAAAATAATACATAGGACAAATGAGGGAATATCTGCAAAGAGGGCACATGGTCGAGATACCCGACGAGCAAATAGATATTGGCGAGGGAGATTCATTCTATTTGCCCCATCATGCAGTCGTAAAAGCAACCAGTGAAACGACCAAGCTGCGAGTGGTTTATGACGGCTCAAGCAAATCCACGACAGGGGTTTCCTTGAACGATACGTTACTAATTGGACCAACCATTCAGCCAACACTATGGGCTACACTGTTGCGATTTCGTTGCCATCGGATTGCCATTGCAGCAGATATAGAACGGATGTACCATCAGATTTTGATAAACGATGACGATACGAATTATCAAAGACTACTATTACGTGAGGACCCACGAGAGAGGATGTGACATTATAAGCTGACTACGGTAACATTTGGGTTGGCATGTTCCGCGTATTTGGCAATACGCACACTGCAGCAGTTAGCTCGTGAGAGCGAAGACAATGCCCTACTACAGCACATAGTGAATGACTTCTACGTGGATGATTTCTTGTCGAGTGCAGAAAGTGAGGAAGATGCTTTACGTTTGAAAGAAAAAATAAAAACAACTATGCAGCAAGGAGGATTCACATTGCGAAAATGGAAGTCAAATAGTCCAAGCTTAACCGAGCCATCAAAAGACCTAACGACTATGCATGTTTGTAACCAGATGTCACCAAGCATAACGGTCCTGGGGTTACATTGGCATGCGAACGACGACCTATTCACATTTAAAATCAGCAGCCAACCTGAAGGTCCAATCACAAAAAGGCGAGTAATCTCCGAAACAGCCCGAGTCTTCGATCCGCTGGGTTTCCTAGCGACATCTATAGTATTATTGAAGATGTTGGTTCAAAAACTATGGTTGACCAAATGCGGATGGGACGAGCAGTTACCGGAACCCTTTCAAAACGAGTATAAAAGAGTGAGAGAGCAGTTTCAGTGCTTCGAGGAAGTTCAGATAAAACGATTCACGAATCACTATGGAGATGTGCAAATACACGGGTTCGCAGACGCCAGCGAAAGGGCATATAGTGCCGTCATTTACAGCAAATATCGTAATGAACGAGGTAAAATAGTGGTAAATTTATTAACAGCAAAGACGAAAGTGGCCCCTATAAAAAAGGTATCACTACCCAGATTAGAGCTATGCGCCGCTCACCTGCTAGCTAAATTGATGCACACGGTAAAGGAGACCTTAGCACCTACGGCACAATATTTCGCATGGACCGATTCCGCGATCGTACTTGCCTGGCTGTCATCTTATCCTGCAAAATGGTCAACCTTTGTGGCAAATCGGACCAGCGATATTTTGGACAAATTTCCGAGGCAACAGTGGGGTCACGTCAGATCCGCTGAAAATCCAGCGGACCATGGCTCTAGAGGAGTATGTCCTAAAAAGTTAATTAATTTAAAGCAGTGGTGGTGTGGACCCGAATGGCTGAATATGAATAGTTGTGATCATCCTAATAACACCCAAGCAGATTCGGAGGATGTTGAGACAGAGATACTTCGTGAATCACGTAAAGCGAAATTACCTGAGTATGCATTACGAAGTATCATCGTCAACGACTGGTTATACCTCCTATTCGAAAGAAAATCCAGTTTGAGCAAGATACTACGTGTCATCGCATATGTTCAACGTTTTATAGAGAACTTAAAGTGCCGGAATACCAAACACCGACAAATTTATGAAATAACCGCGCAAGAGATAGAAAAAGCCAGAAATTTATGCATTACATTCGTACAAAACGACAGTTTCAGTGAAGACATTTCTAATTTGAGAAGATACAAAATGGTGAACAGCAGCTCGAAGATGGTGTCCTTAGCCCCTTTCGTAGATGCGGCCGGAATACTACGAGTAGGAGGTCGGCTTTTCAATGCCGATTGCGACTATAATAGTAAGCATCCGATCATATTACCCGCTAATCATATATACACCGAGAGATTAATTGTGTACATTCATCGTGAGAATTTGCATGCGGGTCCTACTTTGACCAATAATATACTAAGGCTGTTTCCCAAACCGATACTTATTTCGAACGTATTGACTTATTTGCGGCCATCTTAAATAAGTAATTAAAACCGTTCCAATTGATTTGTGTTACTTATTTTGACAGCGACGTCAAAACAACAGAAATTAACAAAATATTTGTTTGGTATTCAAACAATTATTTATTTAAAAATATGTATTCAGACATTAGTTTAACAAAAAATACTTTACATCGCGTATTATATTGTTTCCTTTTATTATTTTTAAATAATTACAATAGTTTTTACTTTTATTAAAGTGTTATTCACAACTTTAAAATAAAAACAAATAAAATGTTTGACAATGTTGACATATTCAATTTAGATTTTATTGCTAGAAAAGGACAGAAAATAAGTTACCTCGCCAGCTTACTTATTTGAATAAGTTAGGTTCCACAAATAAGTATCAGTTTGGGAAACAGCCTTAGGCTGTTTTCGAAACGAATACTTATTTGTGGAACCTAACTTATTTCATAAGAAATTACATTGAATAAGTTAGGTTCCACAAATAAGTATCAAATAAGTATTCGTTTCGAAAACAGCCTAAGGCAGAAATATTGGATATTACATGGTCGAAATAAAATACGAACGCTACTAAGACGCTGCGTAATCTGTGTTAAATACGCCAGCAAAACTAGCAATCAATTAATGGGGAATTTGCCTGCTGAGCGAGTGACAGCTACGGTTCCGTTTACCAACTGCGGTATTGATTTTGCTGGGCCAGTTTATTTCGTCACAAAAAGGGGTAGAGGCTCAGCCAAGCCAATTAAGGGATACTTGTGTCTCTTCGTTTGTATGTCGGTCAAAGCAGTACACGTGGAACCGGTGAGCGACTTAACGAGTGAAGCTTTCTTGGCCGCTCTTAAACGGTTTACAGCGAGACGAGGATATCCTCGAAATATATACACCGACAATGGGTCAAATTTTATTGGCGCTAGGAGAATTTTAAGCTAAGCCTACAAGGTAATACAAAACATTAATCGGGACTGTCTAATTTCAGCATACCTTAGTAGCAAGAACATGGAGTGGCATTTTATCCCGCCCTCTTCTCCCCACATCGGCGGATTATGGGAGTCAGCCGTGAAATCCGTGAAGACGCATCTACTAAAAGCAATAAATAATGCCAATATGACATTTGAGGAGATGGCCACTATCTGTTGCCAGATCGAAAATATTTTGAATTCTCGACCACTTTTTGCAACATCACATGATGAACATTACGATGTGTTGACGCCCGCTCATTTTTTGATAGGGAATACAGCCGTGGCAGTTCCTGAAATACCGATAACTTCTGAAGCAGATTATTTGCTAACTCGATGGCATCGATTACAAAAATGGATTCAAATATTCTGGCAACGTTATTCAACCGACTATTTAAATACCCTTCAGCAAAGGTATAAGTGGCAAAAGCAAAAAGAAGACATAAAAGTTGGCGACATCGTTCTCATTAAGGATGATTAAACTCCGGTATGCGAATGGCCACTCGGAAGAATAGTACAGGTACATCCAGGAGCCGATAATTTAGTGAGAGTGGTTACCATAAAAACCGCAAATTCCACTTTACAACTTCCGGTAGTCAAGTTGTGTCGACTACACATTTGGTGACGCATTGAACGTCAACGGCGGGGAGTATGTTCGAGCTGATCCCAATAGAAGAGTCCAACCTAAAAAAAAGGAACTGGAAAGAAACACAAAGAATCATCAAACAAAAACAAATACTTTAAAAAACACTTATCTGATGATTCACAGCTGATCCGCATTCCACACACAACATACACTGGATTTTTTATAATTGATGGGATCTGAAAATTAAACTAAATATGTATAACTTAATTTATTAAACGTAATTAATTCATATTTCTTGTATTATATAGCTTACCTTTGTAAATTTAATGATTTTGACAACCAAAATGTCTTTGCTATTTGTTTATAATTATTTGACATTTAGTGATAACGAAAGTAAAAGAAGTGATGGAGCATTGTCATGAATATTAAAATTTTGTACTAAAAATTCAGTGACAATATTCAATCACAGATGACTCTTTGTCATCGTCGTAAAATTTATAAATTAAAAAATGTATTGATAGGTGACACTTTGTCAATTCGTTAAGTTTATAAAAAATTGTAAAAAATAAAAAATACTCTCTTCTGAAAATTACCGTCAAAGTGTGAGCACTGAGCAGCTGAAGAAAATAAAAAAGGCAAAATAATAAGTATAAACCAATTTGTATTTACTCGTGATAAAAAAGGTTCAATTAAAGTTAATTAAAAAATATAAATTAATTAATTCAAAATAGTTCGCAAGGAATATTTTGCAAGGTCAAACTGTTCACTGGATTTGGGGAGCGTGAATACTTAACCTCAACTTAAATTATATTTTATTTACTGAGTGCGTTAAAGTTGGACTGGAACATTATACCACATCCGATACAGCTCAGTTCGCTTTAATCACGGCCCACATTGAACAGACAATATTGTGCGTATTTTTATATTTGGGAGCGTTTTTCGAATAGTTTTGTGCATTTCATTGTGAGCTAAATTAATAATTTAGATAAGTAATTCAATCGAATTGAATTTTCGTAGTTTCCGTGAGCTGATTTTATTCATTCTCTACAGTGAATTGACGAAGATCATCGAATGTGTATGTGAAGGATCTGACTGCTGATTGACGTTCCGAACGCATATCTGTGCAGTTTTTTTTCGGATATCATCGTGAGTGGAATTAAAATCGATTTCAACAATTCTCGAATGCTGATTTTTTTCACTTCAAATTTCCCTCAGCGAATTGGTGATCACCGTCAATATTAACAATTCCATCCGTGTGTGAACAGCCGGTTCAATTGGATTGGATACATTGTGAGATTCGGATTGCTTATTGACATCTAATAAATTCAAACGCATTTTTCACGTCGTTCCCGTACAATTATGCCTCCAAAGCGACAAGCAATTGGCCACCTCAAGCACGGAAGAAAAGAGCATTACGAGCCTCAGAATCAGACCGTTTGTCTGAATCATCTGAAAAAGGAGGAGTGAGGTTAGAAACTGATCGAATACGTACTATTCAGGCCCGTTCGTCTGAGACAACTGAACAACGGGAAAGAAGGCTGCAAAATGTTCGAATAAGCACCGCTCGATCAAGACGAACACTGTACGCTCAAAATCAATAAAATGACTCAAAATGAATTGAATATGTGTATAATGTCTTTCCTTCAAATTTATTTTAGTTGGTAGCGTAGCAACGCGCGCAGGGTACAGCTAGTTTGCAATAAAAATTGTGTATTTATAAATTATTTTAGGTTACAAATTTTGGCTTGTTTATGCTGTGAGTCTTCAATTAATAATGCAAGTCGTTATTGACAGCAACAAAAATGTACAGAATTATTTCTTAGTATAGGTGTTTTGCAATGGCAATCTGTTTCATCTTGCATTACTAATATTAATTGGTATAATATAGTAAAACGATCAGTTTTTACTCTAGTACATATAATTCTAATGATTACAATTGACAGATGTCAAAAATATAATGTCAATAATAACAAACATCAAAGAGTTACAATCGAGTTTTTAAGAGGACTACATGTTTTTTGTGAATAAGCAATAAAAGTAAAAATAAAGTTCAAATAGTGTTTCTTTTTATCGGTTTAAGTGATTTCTTTAACATATTTTAGTGAATATTAACAAAAAATAAACAATAAATTTAATAAATAGTGATAATATTTACCATAGTTAAATAGGAGTGATACACCTTTAATGGCGGACGCTCAGGCGTCGTTCAATCACGTATTAAACAACAAATTAGAATTAAGCAAATGTTGAAACAAAATCCAAAATGGAGGAAGAAAAAATGCATATTGATGTTCTAGAAAATGTCGGTAAAGAAGTTTTTAAAGGTTTCGAATCCGAAAATATTAAACAAAAAACTACAAATGGAGAGGAATTGAAGTCAAATGAAAATAAAACTAATAACTACAAACTCAACAAATATATACCGGGAGACAAAGGGCCTTTCTTTGTTATAATTGAAAAAAAAAAGGAATTGAGGATATAGTTATTGCGGAAAAACTAAACGCTTTGAATTATGGAAAAATTCTTCAAGTGAAACAATTTGGAAAAAATAGAGTCAAAGTCCAAACCAGAGAGATGGACACGGCAAACAAAATACTTAAAAGTACAGATTTGGAAAAGCTGCATTTTTGCTCTTCATATGTCCCGACTTTCATGTTGGAATCTATTGGATACATCAATAAAATACCCATCAATTTAGACGAAGAAACAATAAAAAATAACATAACGGCTAACGCTAAAATATCGAAAGTCGAGAGAATCACCAGATAGAACAACTTAGATAAGAAAGCTGAACCAACTGCTGCATTAAAAGTCACTTTCAGAATTACTACATTACCAGAAAATATTTTAATTTTCGAGGTAAGAAGAAAAGTAAACTACTTTATCCCCAAACCTGTGCTTACAATTATAAGCCGGGATAAGGCTATACATTATTAAGCCTGCCATTCCATCCGGTTTTACGCGACAACATATATAAGAACCACAATTGGTGACCCCGACGTGATCAAAACGCTAATCAACTCACATAAAATAAGATCAAATAAATATATCTGAGCTAGTTAAGACAGCGAAACCGTTAATATTCTGGAAATTGCAGATTAATACGACAGTTATATGCAGATAATTTATTACAATACAGTTTGTACCTACAACAAATTATCCTGATCTTGAAAACGCTTGTGTCAATTACCGACAAGGTCATCCCGGTAGCAACGCATTTTAGAATTAAGGATAAATTATCAATCTAAATTTCTTCATTCATAAATACACACCGGATCTACAGAACAGCGTACATCTTTAAACACAAACATTTTTGGATATTCATCGGAAAAGCCACGCCAATAAAATTACAGAAACAGCATCATAACAGTATCGCAATCCAGCGGGATCATCATCAAGGTTTCTTTTAAGATAAAAAAAAAAAACGCCAACAATCGCCAATCAACAGCAGAAGTAACATTGCAGGCCGTTTTAATCTAAGTTAATGATATCGTTCTTTACTATTAAATTTGATTAAGTTTAAAAAGTTATCTAAAACATATTTTTTTTTTAAATTTATTTTAGTCACACTACAAATTACAAATTAGAAGAATCGAATATTGAATCAATGTGAATAAATTCGTGGAACAAACGGTACAAAAGATCAACATAGCTAAATAAAGTGGTAAGTGCTGCAACTTAAAAGTAGTATCAATATTTTTGTCAAATTTCAATTCGCGCGGATATTATTTCAACGACCGTATTCTCGCTTACATACAATACATACACGTGCAAAAGCGATATTTCATATTTCCATTTTATTGCGTCATTTCCCCGGTGATTAATATTATTTTTTTTCATTATTCTAAAATTTTCCTCATAAGACCACAAATTTATTTCTTTTTGTTAAGTTCAAGCAACTTGAGAGGAATTTATAAAAAAATAAAAGTGATAATAACCAAAGATGTCTGACATACACGACGATAATGAAGTCGACAGAGACAAGGTAGAAACTCCAGAAACCAAGATTAGGGTGAATGGTGCAGAAGTGCCCATCCCGCAGTTCTGGAAGGATCTACCTGAACTTTGGTTCAAGCAAATAAAATCCTTATTCAAAGTTCGAAGAATTAATAGTGACGAACAGAAATTTAACTTCGCGATAGCTCATTTACCGATGGATGTGATCGCCACGGTAGCCGCAATAATCCGAAAGCCCCCATTAAATGACAAATATGAAAGTTTACGGGATGAAATCGTTAAAAGACGATCATTGTCGGAGCAAAGTAGGATCGAGAATCTCCTCAAATCTACCGACATGGGTGATTTTTCACCCTCTGACTTTTATAGATATCTCGAAGAAAAAGCTGGGACTTCCACAGCTGTAAATGCTCAGTTACTTAAAACACTGTGGTTGGGGCGATTACCGAATAATATACGATCGATAGTAGCAATACGAGAGCAAGATGATATCAACGAGCTAATTAATTTTGCGGACCGAATATTTGAAATTAACCGTCCGAACTTTGTTTGTAATGCCGTTGAATCATCGAGAGTTTCTCCTATACCGAAACCCGAGGCTAGACAGAATGAAATTTCACTAAGCAGTCTTCAGAAAGCGATAGACCAATTGACGGCAAAATTCAACCGTGAATTTGCTGGACAATCGCGCTCAAGATCACGGTCAAATAACAGAAATAGAGGACGCTCAGTATCTCGAAATAGATCCCGAGACGGCACTGAAAATTGGATCTGCTACTATCACCGTAGGTTTGGAGAGAGGGCAAGAAAATGTGATGGATGTTCATTTGCACAAGAGAATCCTCCACAAAATCCGCCTTCAAAGGAAAACTAATACGTCCCAATGTACAAGCGACGAGCAATGGGACGATCCGAAATCGTCGCCTTACGATTAAATGTTCTAATACGCAACTCAGTTTTCTTATTGACACTGGCGCCGATGTCTCTGTCGTACCAAAGATGAATTTTACCAACCTTGTTAACGATTCTGAGAATCGTTTAGTCGCAGCTAATGGCTCCATCATCACCACATATGGTACGCGATTGCTACATTTGGATTTGGGGTTACGTCGCGATTTTAGGCATTCTTTTGTAATAGCATCTGTTACAAGACCAATAATTGATGCTGATTTTCTAGTAAAATTTGGGTTGATGGTGGATTTAAGAAACAAACGTCTCTTAGACACAAACACGTCCCTTTCTGTTAAGACTGTAGATGTTAGGGTGAACAATGAATCGATACCTCGACTATTTGCAGTCGAAGGCCCTTACGGCGAACTTCTTCGCCGTTACCCTACCCTGACGCAGGAGCCTCGGTACGACCTACCAGTGAAACACAATGTGGTACACCGAATCATAACTGAGGGTCATTTACCATTTTCGCGACCACGACCAGCGCCGCTTCACCTTTACATTTAGTCCCGAAGCGTGACAGTAATGACTGGCGCCCCTGTGGGGACTACCGCCGATTGAACGCGGTCACGGTACCAGATAGGTATCCACTTTCTCACATTCATAACTTTTCATTAAACCTTAGAGACTGCACCATTTTCACAAAAATAGATCTCGTGCGAGCATATCACCAAATTCCGGTTGCGGCGCAAGACATTCACAAAACTGCTATTACCGTTCCTTTTGGACTCTTTGAGTTTACAAGAATGCCATACGGTCTTAGAAATGCAGCGCAAACATTCCAACGTCTGATGGATGAAGTAACGAAGGGTATGGATTTCGTGTACGTGTACATCGACGATATATTGGTAGCCAGTAGAAACGAGATCGAACACCGCGAGCATCTAGATTCCATATTAACCCGTTTAGCAGAATTTGGTTTAACAATTAAAACACAAAATCTGAATTCTATAAATTTCCTTAGCCATGAAATCACCAAAGATGGTGTTAAACCATCTGCGGATAGAATCATGGCAATCCAGTCCTTTCCTCAACCCACTTCTGTCAGGCAAGTACAGCGTTTCGTGGGCATGGTCAATTATTACCATCGCTTCATCGCTCACTTAGCCGAACATCTTGCTCCAATACATGGTCATCTCAGTCGGATTGGTAAGGTGAGTAAGAAGAATCCATTTACTTGGCCATCTGAATGCGAGGCGGCTTTAAACGCAACTAAAGCTGCTCTCGCTCAGGCCACCCTTGTTGCACATCCTATGGAGCATGGAACACTGCGCATCAACACTGATGCTTCCGGCGTTGCAGTGGGTGCGGTATTGGAACAACGAAATGGAAGAAATTGGGAACCCCTAAGTTTCTTTTCTAAAAAACTTTCCCCTCCCGAACAAAAGTATTCTGCCTTCGACAGAGAACTGTTGGCCATTTATTCTGCCATTAAGCATTTCCGATGTTTTGTCGAAGGTAGAATATTTTTCGTGAATACCGATCACAAACCATTAACTACCGCGATCGCGTCAAAGTCTGAACGAAGTCCTCGACAGAGCCGACAGCTTGACTACATTTCGCAATTTACTACCAACATTCGGTATGTTAAAGGCGAAAACAACGTTGTGGCAGATACCTTATCACGAGCAGAAGAAAGTCAAGTATATACTATTTGTAATACAGCCATAAATATCGAAAAATTAGTTTCTCTCCAAAAATCAGATGAAGAGCTCAAAACGCTTTTAGCTAATTCCGTAAACTCGCGTAGTTCGAAATGTAAGTTAGAGTTCCTGATGGCACCTCAGACCTATCAATCTGGTGCGAAACATCGACTGGTAGTAATCGCGCTTACATTCCCAACGAGATGCGTCGGAATATTTTTGAGAAATTACATGGTCTATCCCACCCTGGAATACGCGCAACACGCAAGTTAGTTGCATCCAAGCACTTTTGGCCCAGTATGAGCATAGATACGGGGTTTTGGTCCAAAACCTGTGTTCCTTGTCAGAAATCGAAAGTGAATAGACATACGCGTTCTGAACATGGCCGATTTGACATCCCCTCGGACAGGTTTGAACATATCCATATAGACTGGGTCGGACCATTACCTCCATCTAACGGTAACCTATTCATACTAACGATAATCGATAGATTTACTCGCTGGCCAGAAGCGGTACCTCTAACCGATATGAGAACATCCACTGTGGTAAGAGCTTTCATAGACCAGTACATTTCGAGATTTGGTGTCTCACTCAAAATAACGACTGATCAAGGCAGTCAATTCGAAAGCAATCTTTTCAAAGAATTTACAAAATTGTTAGGTTCACACAGAATACGAACGACGACATATCATCCTCAGGCAAATGGCATGGTGGAACGTTTCCATCGCCATTTTAAAGCCTCCTTGTATGCTAGATCGAATACCCTTAATTGGAGTGAAGAACTCCCATTCATTCTCCTTGGAATAAGAACTTCGATCAAGACTGATCTCGGATGCACTCCTGCAGATCTTGTCTACGGACAGTCGCTGAAGGTCCCAGGAGAACTAGTACTGCATTCAAATCCTGCGCCATCGACAGATCCTACGTCACTGGTCGAAAAATTACGAGAGTCGATGCGCAACGTCGTTCCCAAAGAAACGCGGAATAGCCCTCAAAGCAACATTTATATCCCAAAAGACCTGACTGACTGTGACAAAGTTTTCGTCCGATAAAGGCAAAACTGGGTTGACTCCACCAAATGAGGGCCCATTTTCAGTTCAGCAAAAATTCCGCAAATATTTTGTAATTGATTACAATGGAAAGAATGTATCAATTGCCATCGACCGACTAAAACCAGCCTACATGACAGAAGAACTAAAAATAATGGATTCACCTACGCAATCGACAAAACAACATGTCAAATTTTAGTCACTTAAAATATTTTTTATAACTCAAGACAATTTCAAATCGATGAGGTTACATCTGAGGGGTGAGTGATATAGCGTTCTCGTAAACTTTAAACAAAATAATTGTACATTACGTTAACGTTATATTTCAATTCAACCCATCTGCGCCCTACATTAATGTGATTAAATGTTACAAAAGTAATGTAATCAATGCAGATGAGGAGAGTGACGTAAACAACAAAATATCGGCATTTGAATTATGTATGTATTGTACTAAAATAAAATTGGTAATTTGGCGCAATGAGAGATTATTGATATTAACGCAAGTTGTGAAGTACTTATTGGTCGCGGACTCGATCGCTCTCTATATACATTGTATTCACCATTCGGATTATTTGAGTTGTATGTATATGACGTCATCAATTATTAAATGTACTCTTTTTTTATTTGTATCAAGAAAATTTGGTATTGTATAAACATTTGGCTCATTACATTTTTGGTCATCAAAAGTTAAACGTTCAAATTATAAAATTCATAATTTTATATTCAAAATAAATAATAAATAAATAAAAAGCGTGTGTGAGTTGTTTTTATTTTTTAATATATTTGGAGTCGGATATTTCTGAATTTGAAAGTGGTGTATGTGCTTACAATTATAAGCCGGGATAAGGCTATACATTATTAAGCCTGCCATTCCATCCGGTTTTAAGCGACAACATATATAAGAACCACAAACCGTTAATTTGCAAAAAGTGTTAACTATATGGACACACGAAAAAATATTGCAGAGGAAAAGAAAAATGTAAAAATTGCTCATCTACAGATTCTGATCATCTTAAACATAAATGTGAAAATGACACTTGCTGCTACTATTGTGGTGAAAATCACATAACAAATATCTTCAAATGCGATGAATACAAATACCAAAAACCAATCAAATATATTATGGTCACTAAAAAACTGAGCTATGGTGAAGCTAAACAATTAGTTAAACCTCGTGCTAAAAAAAATTTCAACATTAACGACGAACATTTTCCTAATCTAATTTCCAATCCAAACAACAATGACATTGAAAATGTAAGAACAGAAATGAAAGGAATTAAAAATAAATTAGTAGAAGAAAACCAAAACCTAAAAACAGACGTGAATGAAATTAAAATATAATAAAGGAAATTACACTAATTAATCGGGGAAAATACAGTCGACCACCCAAGGATATTTAAATACTTCAAATAAAAATCCACAACCGAACGTAATACTCACGGATGTATTATACAAATAAACAATCCTACAAACTTAATATCTTCAATGATGACAACGCAACAAATCAATAAACTCGATATTTTACAAATTAATATAAGAAGCCTCAACACAAATAAAAACGAATTAGAACATTACATTAATAAAGAAAAAATAGATATTACTTTTCTAAGTGAAGCTTGGACTAATGAAAACAGCAAAATCAAATTTCTTAACAGCAATACCTACTTCAAACATAGACAAGGTGGATATGGAGGAGTGGGGATTTATTATATAATAATCTTTTTTCTAAAGAAATCAAAAATACTGATAAATATAATCTAATAGAGGCAATTAAAATCAATATAATCGATGTGAATAATAATACTTTAAACTTAATAGGAATTTATATTCCCCCTTCAATAAATAATGCAATAGTAAAGAATAAATTTGAAACATTAATCAATGACCACTTTTCTAATAATAATACCACAATAATAGGAGACATAAATGCTCATCACTCATGCTGGGAAAATCATAGTAAAGAAGATAAAAGAGGAAACATTTTAGCGAATATAATCACAAACTCTAATTATATAATATTAAATAATGGAGATCACAGCTGGATAGGCCTACAGGGTAAAAGCTCTACAATCGACATATCCATTGCATCTCAAGATTTAGTAAACAAATTAGTTTGGAACATAGCATAGTATAAATACATATAGTACTACCATCATACAAAAAAAATATTTAATCGGTGAAATTCCAGATGTCGCGTCGATCGCATCTAAAATTAATATACAAACTTTGGCCATCGCCTAAATGTTTGTATGGTTAATTGCACATACAACAGAAATTCGAATTGTTCACGTGTAGTTTTATCCTACTCTAACACTTAGTAACGAATAAACATATGTTCATAGCCGACCAGTGATGTCGTTTTGAAAATTTTACAAAAGTAATTTTTACATTTTCATGGGAATATTTCGAGGCAAAAGGAAGTAAGTGCAAACATAAAAACATTGTAGATAGTTTCCAGTATTTTGTATTTAAAAAAAATGGAAAGTGCAGTAGTACGAGTGAACTGAAAGTTGGGAAATACTCCGATAGTAGTACTTTCGACAACACTGTAGCCGACTACACATCCTTTTAAATACACATTTTAATTGTGTATTTTTGTTGTACGTACTACTCAAACATAATTTTTTTTTTTTTTTAAATACTGAAGGTCATTGCCTAAAACTGACCAAAATGGCAATAAAAACAATTTGTCATTCTTTAATTTCAACTCAATTTATTATTTTATTTAAAATTTTCACTAATTATTTTTATTTTTATATTTTAATAAATAATTGAATATGTAGTTATGTAATTTCTATTGAGCAAAAAATTGTTTAGGAATGAGAAAAGATAATTTTTTACCCCTATTCCCTTGGTCGTGTCACTTCATTCGACGTGACAATTGTCGTGTCACTTCAACTTTAAATTGGTATTCTCTTAGTCGATCGAAGTGATAATATAAGAGAATGCGACGTAAAACTATATCTGTCACTTCAAACGACAATTGTCGCATCGATCGACTAAGAGAATATCAAAATTTGATTGTCGGTACAAGTGACAAGTGACACGACTAAGGGAATAGGGGTGTTTATTTTTGCGGTTCACACGGTCATTGACCTTTTGTATTTTGTTTTGGTAGCATAAACATTTTAAGTAAATACAATGAAATCCATTTCAAAATAACAAAAAAAAAGTTAAATATTAGTAGAATTTTAGTTTTCGTTTTCTTCTAAATTGAAAAATTTTATTTTTATGCCTTTTCGGTTGCTTGAGTTCATCATTTTTTTTGCTTTAAGCTAAGACGTATAAATTCAGCAATTATATATTTGGTAATACGAGCAGTGTCCGCATCACTTAATCGATGTGGATATTTCCCGTGAATAAACTTCGTAAAAAGTTTGTCAAGAATATTTTCTTCGCAACCCATATTTGAGATATTTTTTTTAAATGTATTTAATATGTTTTCGATGAATTCTTCGAATTCGACGGAGGACACAAATTTCCATATGCAGCTGATTTCGTATTTTCAGTTACATGGGTCTTTATTTTTAAAGAGCGTAATTTTCTCGTTCTTAATTATTTGTACATATATGTAAATAACCGCAAATATTGAGCAATTATCACAATTAAACTGTTTTAATTTATTTTTATTTTATTTTATAAATTATTATTAATTTTATTTATAATTATGTTTATCTGGTTCATTATGATTTTATTAACTAAATGTTCCTTTTCAAATTTTTTTTTTTCAACAATCATCGCTTTTAAAATAACATTAGCAAAAGCAAAACAACAAAATCCGAAAATTAATTAATTTAATTAATTTCTCGAAAGTTCAACTTGATTTTTTCTTTATAAAACAAAAATCAAAAAAATGTTTAACTGCTCGAATCTAGAGCCTGAACTTGACTAACTCATCTTGTTTCGATGCTATTTACATACCAGTATGTGGTGTACCGTATTCGTCGTTGTATTCATTGATAACTTACTTCAAATATTTCCAACACAGTAAGAGACCACAATCGCATCATCAACTCAAAATTTCGAAGCCTACCTAAGTGCGCAACATCTTTACTGGTGGCAACAGTTGTGCGTCGCACCAACGATCGTTACAAGCTTGGTGAAATCGTTGTTCATGATCAAAACTTTGCAACAGTTGCAAAAATAGCAAACATTCGAAAAATGTTTATCGAGTTGATGGCAGCACGATCAATGCCACTGCAGTCATAGTGAAATTGCTTCATGCAATACTATAATTGCAAGACAAATTATCCGAAGATGTAGAACTAAATAATTTAGAACAGTCACTATACGACATTTCAATAATTATATAAAATAGTATTAAACAGTTAAAATTGTTATGATGATAACAAAATAACAAAATATTTTAGAACTGATTTAATTTAATTTAATTGTTATCACTTTATTAAGAGTCGTCTGTATTCTGTTGATGGAAACCGCTAAGTGGCGCGTCATAATTTGCAAAATTTAATGAACATCAAATCACTAATAACTGTAAATGCAACACAAGATGTTTATGATTTTATTTACATTTAGATTTTGATTATATAATATAAATAGAAAACAATTTTTTGTATTTTCTATATTTATTTCACTATTAAATAGATTTTATTTCTATTTTTGTGATAATTTTTGTATATTTTGTATATATATACCGGTTTCGAACTTCGTTCTTCATCAGTATAAATCTATTTGACTTTTCAAAAAATTTTTTAAATATTCTGTTGTGGTTTGTTGTTTTTCGCGTTGCTTCGTTATAATTTTAAAATCATTTCGTAGGTTTTGTTATGGGTGAACCAGCGAGTCAGTAACAACTTTAAGTAAAAATGCGATATACAGAAAGTGCATGTTACTGACCAGCGAATCTTTAAGAAATGTTCGTTCAGTTCGGCTGTCACTTAACAGAGCGAAAATTAACGCACAAACTGAAGGAAATGTCAGAAAAACACCAAAATTTTCACGGCACACTTTTCTTAAAAATAATAATTTTGCTATTCATATTACAATTTTTATACTGTATTTGTCAGTTATTACGGATTCGGTGGCTGATATGTCAAATATTCTGTAAGGAAATACTTTCGTCAAATTCTGTAACGATTCTTACTGATTCGCTGGTTACCCCTTTAGTATTTGTGTTCAACTTGTCATTGAGTATCGATGTGTTTTTCCTTTCTTTATAAATTTCGAGTTCTTCTATTCTGTCCATTATTTGTCCTTTCTTCATGTTATATAAAATTTGTAAATTTGTTTGCATGTCTGTATATGTGTGTTTTTCATTATTTAAATTTTAATTTAATATGTTCCGAAGATTGTAAGAGAATTCAATCCAGTTTCGAACTGATGAGCTTATGATTATGAAAAAATCAATCCTCTGATCAGGCCGCGGCGACTGGACTGACTATACCACAATTTACATTCTATATATACAGAATGTCCTGTGCTTTATATACTAGCGAATCGTACTAATATAGATAAATTCAATTACAATTTTTTCTTCTTCATGACAATCACATAAGCTGTGAACGCTAATTTTACTTTTTTTAATTTTTGTTGAATGTTAATTAATTCTTGTAATTTCTAAATATGCTACCGGTCTTACGACACTTTTAAATGTGGTTTTTTTATTAACACGTAGAAACATATTAGTATTTACGAACGGTAAATTCAACGAAAACCGGCTAATAGACAGAATTCTATTTATTTAATTTTAATTTAATATGTTCCGAAGATTGTAAGAGAATTCAATCCAGTTTCGAACTGATGAGCTTATGATTATGAATCCTACCTTTTATTTACATTTGAGTTAAACATTTAACATTTTTCCAAACGTTTCATTTAGCATGTTTTGGCTAAAGTGTGACATGCACAAACGTGAAACTTGGCCAGAATACTAACCGCATTTTGTTTTAATTCGAATGTTAATAAAAGGTGGGATTTCTGGAAATCGCTCATATAACCTCTTCGAAAAATCACGATTTTGATCAATTGTGGATGTTCTATGGCCGATTCTGGCCAATATAAGCTATTTTCAAGGTCAGTTTAGTAACGCACAATTTTGCACAATCATCATACACCGAAAAATGTGTTTTATTATATAAACGGTATAGATGGGATTTCTGGTGTAATAATCACGTGAGAAATCCCATCCTATTTCCTAAAGTACGCTTTGCACAAATTTGCTAATTACAGGCACAAAATTGCACAATCCCAATGGTCCGAATTATATACAGAAATCTTGGGTTTTCTAAAATGGAATTTCTGGTGTGATGTACACGTATTTGTGCTTGTTTTCTTCCGTTGTATTTAGTGACGTTAAATTTTGTTGATATATTTTATTTTTGATTTTATAATTGAGGCGATGTATTAAATTTTCTTTGTATCCATTTTCTATTGCAATATGTATGATGGTATTTAACTCTTCTATGTAATCATTGTTATCCATTGGTATGCGATTTAAACGGTTGATCATGTGGTTAAATGTTGAAATTTTGTGCTGGTATGGATAGTTTGATGTACTGTGTATGGTGTGATCAGTTAGCATTTCTTTCCTGTATATTTTGAAATGGTGTTGTTGGTCTATATTTTGTATTGTCAAATCCAAAAAATTTATAGATTTTGTTGTTTCCATCTCTAGTGTAAATTTAATGTTTTGGTGTATGTTGTTTATGTACTGATGAAGAATGTCGAGTTGTCTGTTAGTACCTTTAAATAAAATTAATATGTCGTCGACATACCTGTACCAGTATATTATGTTGTTCTTAATTTTGTTTTTATTATTGTTGATATATGTTTTTTCTATATGGTTTAAATATATGTTTGCCAGTGTTCCTGACAGTGGATTTCCCATTGCTAATCCATTTGTTTGTGTGAAAAAGTTGCTGTTGTATTGGAAATAATTTTGTTCGGTTATGGTTTGTAGTAAGTTTATTGCTTTTGTAATTTTTCTTTTTTATATGTTATTTTTTATTAACAGATCTCGCGTTATTTGTAACGTTTCAGCGATTGGTATGTTTGTGTACATGTTTGTAATGTCAAATGACGCTAATTTTGCACCATTTGGGATGATTATTGATCTTATTTTATCAATTAGTTCCAAATTGTTTCTTATGGATTGGTCGTTCTCTATTTTTATGTTTTTTGTGAGCCATTGATATACAAATTTTGCTATTTTATATGTGATGTTGTGTAATTTATTAAAGGGCGTATCGGCATATTTTGTTTGTGTAGTTTTGGAAGTCCAGTTAATTTTGGTACTTCAGGTTTTACAATTTTATTGTAGTAAATTTGTTGTTTATTCAGGATATTTGTTGATTTATTAATGGTACTATTTATATTTTTCAGGTATATTTTGGTGATATCTTCATTTAATTGTTGTATGTTATTATTGTTGATGTATTCCATTATTTTTGTATTATAATTTGAATTTTGCATTATTACTATTGTATCGCCTTTGTCTGCTTTAGCTATTTGTGCGTCGTTGTTTGTTAGCTTCTTTTTTGATGTTTTTTACGATTTGTTTCATTATTTTGTTGTATTTGTGGTGTTTTTTATTTTTTATTTTTGGTGTATTTCATCTATAACAAGTGTTCTGATTTCATCTTGGTGTTGAATTTCGGTTTTTAGAATTGCGTTTTCTATATCCATTAATATTTTCTTCGTTTCCTTTTTGTTGTTTGTTGTTTTTATGTTATGTTTAAATCCTTTCTTTAGTAATTGTTCCTCTTGATTGCTGAACTATATGTTGGTCATGTTATGGATGCGTTGGAAGAAATTATGGTTGTTATTTGTTTCTGTTATGGTTACTGTTGATTGTTTTTCTTTTTTCATTTTCAATTTTTTTATTAATCCTTTAATGGATTTTGATAACCATATTTTTTCACTTCGTCTTTTTGCTATTTGTGCTGCTGGAGATGTGTTTTTTATATTGACTTTGATGTACATAATTTGGTGTGAGTTTTTGTCTTTTACATAATCTATTAAATTGTAAGTTGATTTTGTTTAGACGTAATTTAAAAATTAAATTTGAATACGATAACGCAATTTTGAGAGATTCCTCTTCATACCACATATGTATATTGTAAAGATGGTATTTGTCCATTTTCACTTTTTTCTTTTTGCGGCTTTTATCACTTTTATATAATATAAATAGAAAACAATTTTTTGTATTTTCTATATTTATTTGAACTATTATATAACCCATCGATACTCAATGACAAGTTGAACACAAAAACTAACAAAACCTACGAAATGATTTTAAAATTATAACGAAGCAACCCGAAAAACAACAAACAACAATAGAATATTTAAAATTTTTTTTTTTTTTTTGAAAAGTCAAATAGATTTATGCTGATGAAGAACGAAGTTCGAAACCGGTATATACGGTATATAGTATATAAAAAATAAACTATATAAATAATATGCTAACTTGGAAGTGTTGATTTGAGTTGAGTTGTGATTTTGGTTTGCATCACATAATGACGTATTCATTTATGCATGCCAAATTTCGATTAAAAGATGGTGAACGAGGTGGAATTATGTGAAAACATTTTCGAAAAGCTAAATGTATTGAACTTAATTATTAACTTAATAGAATATGATTGAAGTTTTAGGTTGCAGTTTTTCACACGTAAACGTCAATTTTGCTTGTATAGTACACCGATTAGTTTTGTAGGAGAATAATGTATCAATTTTATTTCATGGATTTATTATTTTACTTACTTTGCAGGCTTTATTTTGCAGGGTAATATGTCCATAAACGGAGTAAAAATTTTAGTTTAAATTTAATAGTATGGTTAAATATATATTTTCAATTTTTCATTTTTAAATCTAGTTGCAGTAGATAAACAATTAATTAACTATTTACAGGAGAACGGTAACTAATGGAACAAGTGCTGTGAATTTAAATTATAACTTAACAATTTAAAATTTTTCAACAATCTTTTAGAATTTTAGCTTAGAAGTGGGAGAGTTTACATAGGCAATTTCATAAAATGTTAATTTTTGTAATTCTTGTATGTAATATATTGTGTTTTGCTCATTAATATAATTTAACTAATTTAGTTTAAAAATATTTAAAGTTTTCTCTTCCTTAATTTAATATTAAATAATTCAATTTTCAGAATATAACACAGTTCCAGAATCAATCTTTAATATGGGGATTAAATTAATCCTGAATTTCAGAATTAGATTTGACTTTGATAGATTATTTGTTGATTCTTAATAGACTTATAGTACCTAATTGAATTATTGAATTATTAATAAATCTAGGTATTGTGGTGCTGTAATATTATCATTTAAATCATTTTATATAAATTTTATAAAATAATTGTATTTATAATTATATATTTTCTTTTCTGGATCGGTAGGAAATTGATGATTAGTTTTAAGTAAAATTTTATGTTTAAACGATTTAATGTTTATGTTAATTCTTGTTGCAGTAAGTTATAATTTTTAATTGGATATAAAAGGACCATTAATAAGGAAATAAGCGCTGTTATTTTAAATTTTTATTAATTATTTTATCATGTAAATTAATAAAAGACGGACAAGGGAGAAATTACAACATTAATAACTTTTTAAGCCCTGTTTTAGATATAGGATTTAGGGAGTCCTGAGTATCCGGCCTTGGATTCCAGAGAAATGATCATCTAATAATGTAGTTAGATTATGCTGTCTTATTGTTTGGTCTCAAACTTTAGTTCTTAAGTTGTAAATTTAAGATAGGTTTGATTTACCAAAAAATAAACCTATATTACCCCAGATGGGTACTATTTAGTTTGGTGTTAATAAAAGACTAATTGTTGGAATTTATTCTTTTATTATATCTTTTCTCGCTTACCGTTGGTCGGGGCGATGTTTTCTTGAGTCAATTAATTTTTGAACTGATTAACTCAGACAAATGTTTGATTTATATACAAAATGGTCATACATTAATTATACTAATAACAACTAATATCGACTAAAATTGCTGATTTTAATATTACAATGTGTATGTTAAAAAATTATATATTTGGTGTCAATGAACTGACTAAAAATATAAAAACGTTATATTAAGGAAAAATGCATAATATACATTTTTCCATTGTAGTTAAATTTCATTAATCAATACTAATAACAAGAATGACTATTTATACGATTGAGGCCAGGCCTGCGCAGCATGGTGAGTTGGTATGTTCACGTGACTGAACATCCTCCGCGGCGACTTTAGTTGATATGAACCGGCGAGGTAATGGGAGCACGTTTGAAATTTGTTCTGATGACTGTGTAGCTGTTGTTTTCTTGCATCGATATGCAACGATAAGTGCGATAAAGGTGGCAATGATTCCGTAGAGTAAAACGTAATGATGAATATCGTGATAATTTAATTGTTGGTTTTCACTTTCTGACAAATTTTTTAGGTGTGTAACATTAGTTGATAGTTGATCCAAATCCATGAGAATGTTGTTGAATTCATGACTCATCATAGTTCTGTTGGTGGTATTTTCGTATGTGGCATTTTTGGACCGGATAAGCAGGCTGCTGAGGTTTATCGTTGGTTGATAGAAAGACTTCATTCTTGTGTTGAAATTTTCGATTGAATGTATAGTTGTCATTCCATCCGTGATGGTGCAGGCTTTATGTAACGTGATAATTCCCGTTCCATTTATGATTGTGGTTGTCACTTCTTTATTACATACGATATTTATTGTACGCCTTTTTTCGGAGATAAAAATCCATGCGCTTGGATCGTGGGTTGTTGGAATCCATAAGTTTCTTGGTAGCATAAAACGAATCTGGCAAGCATCTGGTTGTACTTCTTTATTTATGATTATATCGATCTCACAAGATGTTGGATTATTTTGTATATTATGAATAACGTTGTGGATCATGCAGAGATATTCTGAAGATCTCATGGACTTGCAAGATGTGAGCTCGTCTTCTGACATGGAGTAATAGGATTCCCTATTCAAACTTAACAATAAGAGTTCACTTGATGGTTCTATATAAGCATACATATCTTTATGCTTGGTTGGGATAGCAATCGGCTTTAAGATCTGATATATTCTGTTGTTGAATAACGGCATCTTTATTTCAAAAATTAACGCGTTCTTTATTTGTCCAACTTTAGCCGTCATCATCTGGTACAAGCTTATCATGTTATTTTCTCTATATATGGTGGCATCAGCTGGGATTATTTCATGTAATTTTTGTAATTCTGCCCTGAGTTGATTAGGTTTGAGAATAAATGTGTTTATCTTGCTATGGTGAATGTCTATGACGACGTCAATTAGCTGCTGTTGCATTGAATAAAAGTTTACCATTTCCAATGATAGGTGAATCCATAGAGCCATGAACCTTTGTACTGCTATATGCTCGTTTTCGTTTCTTTTTATTAAGTTGTGTAAAGCCACTGTTTGCTTATCTATTTCTTGTAGTTGATTGTTTACTGCTATCCAGTCCCTTTTGACGATATTCGTTGTTGATTCCATTATTGAAATTTGTTCTTTTAGCAATTTATGAATGTGCTGTTGATCATTTTTTAATGAAGTGATTTCGTTGTCATACCGTTGTGCGTCGTCTTGGTCGAGAATTCCAAATAGTTGATTTGTGAGAGTACCAACTACGTTCACTTAACCTCGCTTCGTCCGAACATGATTGTAAGTGGGTTGGAGTATTTCTTTGTTGAGGTTTATATTGGAAAGTTGTTGCTTCATTTGTGTTATTGCGGGCTTGCAAAGTTGTCTTAGTTGCAACCATCCCTTATCCTCGCTACAGGTTTGAGTCATCCTATCAACAGCGGCTTTGTATACTTCAGCCTCTAAGAACATTGCCGATAAATTAAAGTAAGATATTATAGTCCATTGTTGGTGGGAGAGCTGAGCTATCCCAATGTTTTCAAAATATATTCCCATTGTAGAAGTTAGAGTTGTAATATCAAAAGTCGTCTCCTTTAAAGTTGCTGAGCATATGCCGAGTACACTTATTAATGGAATCATAGTTAATAACATCAATTTGGATTGGTAACAAGGTCTAATTGTCCTTTTTTTCTTTTTTGGTTGAGGACTGATTTTTACTTTTTCTGCAGCTATTTTTACCACATCGTCTATTTGCCCTCGCAACCATTTCCTTGGTGGATTTTTCCCTTCATGTGTTTCTGTTGACTTACGTTTCCTCGTGGTGATGGTGTTGCGAAACGTGGTTGACAATACGGTGATGGCCTCGGTATCCAATTCTGTACCTTGTTCTTGTATGGTGTTTTCAATTGGGAGAGGTGCTAATTTTGTCACTGGCCTTTTTATAAGGGCCCTTCCGGGGCCGCGGAGTGTAGCTACACGATCGATTCCGTCTTGTCCCGGGTGAGTTTGTACAACCCGTCCAGTTATCCATCTGGATGGTGGAACATTGTTGTCTCGAATTAAAACAAGTTGTCCAATCTTCAGATCTGGTGTCTTCGTGGTCCATTTTGCTCGTTGTTGTAGTTGATGCAAATATTCTTGGGACCATTTTTTCCAAAAGTCCTCTTTCATTTTTTGGACCAATTTCCATCGAGTCAATGAGTTCATGTTGTTGTCTGAGACTCTGACTTCAGGCTGGGTTATGATAGCATCTCCAATTAAAAAGTGACCTGGAGTTAAAACGGTCGGATTACTTGGATCATTGGTCATTGGTGAAATTGGCCTTGAATTAAGGCAAGCCTCTATTTGACAAGTTAATGTTGTTATTTCTTCGAACGTCAAAGTTGTTTCGCCTATCACTCTTTTTAAATGATATTTTACTGATTTTACTGCGGCCTCCCATAATCCTCCAAAATGCGGTGCTCCCGGTGGAATAAAATGCCATTTAGTACCATGTTCCGTAGTAGAATTTACAATGTTTGAAGCTATTTGTTCTACTATTTCTTTTTTTTGTAATTCCATTGTTTTACTAGCGCCAACAAAATTAGTACCATTGTCGCAAAAAATATCGGAACATATTCCTCGACGAGACACAAAACGTTTGTATGCCGCCATGAACGCTTCGGCTGTTAAATCACTGACCACCTCAATGTGAACAGCTTTTGTTGCCATACACACAAAAATTGCTAGGTAGCCTTTATACGATTTGTTGCCTCTACCTTTCGATACTCTTACGTTGAAAGGTCCAGCGTAGTCAACTCCTGACTTTAAAAATGGCCGAGCAGGAGCTATTCTTGCTTCTGGTAAATTACCCATTAGTTGATGCTTAATATTTTTACTGAATCGGTGGCATCTCAGACATTTTGATATTTGTTGTCTGACAACATTTCGACCATTTATGATCCAAAATTTTGTTCGGATATGTGCGAAAGTTAACTGAGTACCGCCATGCATCGTTGATTTGTGGCCTTCTTGGATGATCAGGTTAACAATTGGATGTGATTGTGGAAGAATCAAGGGATGTTTTTCATCATATGACCAGGCGGTTGAGTTTTGTAATCGTCCACCAACTCTTAGCAGTACATCTTTTAAAAATGGTGAGAGTGATAGTAACTTACTTTTGTTGTCGATTGGTTTGTTGTTCCTTAAATTATGAATTTCATTCCTATATTGGGTTAGTTGAGCCCTTCCAACTAACTGATGGAGAGTTTCTTGCATTTCTTGAGGTGATATAATGTTACTTATTTCGTATTTCATTAGTTTTAACTTGTTGATAAATCGTCTACAATATGATATTATTCGTTGAATCTTCTTTAAACTTGAATGTTTTATGTAAAGATGATCAAATGGGTTCTCGTCGTCCTTTATTTCCGTTGTTTGAGCTAGTACTACTAATCTTTTCTCTGGAATATTTTCAAATTTTTCAGAAGAATTATGAACTGGCCAATTTGTTGGAGTGTTTGTTAACCAACTTGGACCATTCCACCATATTTGGTGTTTTTCGAGACAGTCAGCTTCTATGCCTCTTGAAGCACAATCAGCTGGATTTTCAGACGACTTAACATAGTTCCATGTTGTTGGGCTGGTTAGACTGTGGATCTCTGTTACTCTGTTTGCAACAAATATTTTAAATCGATGTGGTTCTGTTTTGATCCAAGCGAGCACTATCATTGAGTCAGTCCATGCGTAAGTTGTTATTTTGGAAATTCGAAGACTTTTAGTTACTTTTGCCATCAACCTCGCAAGTAACAACGCTCCACACAATTCTAGCCTAGGAATTGTTAGTTTTGATTTTATTGGTGCGACCTTTGTTTTTGATATTAGTAAATAAGGTCGAGGTGCACTATTTATATTATCTCTTTGGTAACAATATATAACTGCTGCATATGCATGTTCAGATGCATCGCAAAATCCATGCAGTTCTATGGGCGAATTGTTGGAAGTGTTCACCCAACTCGGTATTTTTATTTGTTCGAGCGCAGGCAATGAATTTTTATAACTGTTCCATCTCATTGAGATGTCTTGAGGTAATGGTGCATCCCAAGACAATCCTGTTAGCCAAAGTTGTTGGAGTAATATTTTTGCTACTATAATGGTTGGTGACAACCATCCCAAAGGATCAAATAATTGTGATACCTCGGATAATAATTTTCTTTTGGTGGCGATTTCAGTTTTCTTCTCTTTTATATTTATTTTGAATCCGAAGGTATCAGTGTCAGGATTCCAAGATATGCCCAGAGTTTTTATTGTGTCATCTAGTTTGATATCCATTGTACCGATTGCCCGTGATTCGAGTGGTATCTGTTGTAATGGATCTGGCTTGTTACTAGCCCATTTCCGTAGTTGAAATCCTCCTTTACTTAGCATTGTAATGATTTGACGTTGCTGTGTGTGTGCTTCTTCCACAGAATCACTCCCGCTTAGTAAATCATCCACATAGAAATTGTGTGTAGTTATATCGGCTGCTATGGGAAACTCCTTTTTCTCATCATCGGCTAACTGTTGTAACGTGCGGATGGTCAGGTATGGGGCACTAGCTGTTCCAAAGGATACAGTTGTTAATTGATATTCACGAATTGGATCTTTCTCGTTTGATCTCCATAGTATCTTTTGATACCTTTGGTCATCTTTATGTATTCGTATTTGGCGATACATTTTCTCGATGTCCGCTGTGTAGACCACCCTATGTTTCCTCCATCTTAACAGGATCGAAATCAATTCCTCCTGTAGTGTTGGCCCAACCATTTGTTGATCGTTGAGGCTCTTATTATTGCTGGTTTTAGCTGAGGCATCGAAAACAACACGTAGCTTTGTCGTTGTGCTGCTTTCTTTTACTACTGCATGATGTGGTATGAAGTATTCTTCTGCTGGACTCATTTCAATTTCACAGAGTCGCATGTGACCTAGTTCAATGTATTCGTTAATGCATTTTTTGTAGTCATTGGCATATGTTGGTGATGCTGCGAATTTCTTCTCCAACTGCAGGAATCTGGCTAATGCTCTTGTTTTTGAAGCCCCAAGTATTGGTGGATTATGATTAAATGGGATTCGAACTGTATATCTCCCATCAGCGTCACGGTGATAATTTGCCTCATAATGTTCCTGGCAGTTTTGTTCTTCTTCTGTTAATAGCCTGTCTTGTTGTACTTCTTCTATTTCCCAGAATGATTTTAACCTGTTGTCAAGTTCCGTTTTTGTTATCATGCACTGAACCCTTGGTGGCTCGTTATAGTTTATTGGTCCACATATTATCCATCCTAGTTCTGTTTTTTGTGCCACTGGTTCTCCTGTTTCGCCTTTTACCACATCATTCATTACTATCGCTGGGTAATAATCTGCGCCCAATAATATATCGATTTTATTAGGCCTATTGTACTCTGGATCTGCCCATAACAAATTACTAATATGTGGCCATTTCCAGGCATTAAAACTGTATTCTGGTAGATCTCCCACTAGTTGATTTACTATTAGCGCGCTTATTTGTGTTTTGAATTTCGACGGAAATCTCGGCTCAATATTGAATGTCATCCGTTGTTCTGCTACTCCGGCTGTCACTCCTCCTACTCCTTTAAATTCTACATGCGTTTTCTTGCTCTGTATATTTAATTTTTTAGCTGCCTCATGAGTTATGAATGATGCTTGAGAACCTGGATCAATCAGCACTCTAAGTAGTTGTGGGCGACCTCCGTTGCTTGGAACTTTACCTAATGCTGTGCTCAGTATTACCTGAGCTGCTGTTGTTGTGCTGTCTATCATGTGTGTTTCCACAACTGGTATGCCACGTTTTGGGTTTTGTCCAGGTGGATTTATTTGTCGCCATTCAATTTTGTTAGTTGCACCTTCTTTGGTGTGGAGAAGAGTATGGTGTCTTCCTTTGCATACCACACATTTCCCTTCTGTCAAGCATATTTTTGAAAGATTATGTTTTCCTAAACATATCCGACATAGATTATTCATGTTGCATATTTTGCTGCGATCTATTGTTGACATCTCCAAAAATAATTTGCATGCTTCAATCGTATGTGATCCTTTACAATTGACGCATCTGTTTGTTGTTGCTGCTAGCGTTGTCATGGCTTTTTGTGGTTGTAATCGGCCGGTTGGTAAGGGTTGTCGATTCGGTTTACTTCCTAGTGCTTCTAGTGATTGGAATCTTTTTTCCAAAAACAACAAAAGGTGATTCAAATTTTGAATCTTTTTTGGGTCGTCTAAAGTTGTCTCATAGGCTCTGATGGATTCGTTGTCTAATTTCTTCTGAAGTATGTGTATTATCAGGGCATCATATTTGTCTTCACCATTCAAGATATTATTGATGTTGTGAATGGCTTCACTTGTTGTGTCATGCATTGTTCTGATTCCTGCCGCGGTTTCTGTCATCATATTTGGTTGATTAATTAGTTGGTTAAAATATGCTGCTGCCAGAATTCTTTCGTTGTTGTAGCGATTATTTAATATATTCCATGCCACCTGATAATTTTCTGCGGTTGATTCAAGATGGCTTATTATTTTAGAGGCTGGACCTCCTAAATGATTTTTTAAGTAGTTGATCCTGTGGGTATCCGTAAGTACTTGGTTTGTATGCACGAGTTTCTTGAATGTATCCGCGAAACCTTTCCATCTTATGATTTCTCCATAGAAATGTGGAATTTCAATATTTGGTAGTCGGATATCTATTGAATTGTGTTTTGATTGTTGATCATTCTCAATCTCCATTGTAATTTCAATCACAATGTCATCATGCGCCTGCTTAATATTATCGAAGTAATTCTCCATGAAATATTTTGCATTGATTTCATCTTCTTCTGAAACTTCTATGTTTATTTTATCGTCGAGGTCCATGATTTGTTCCATCATCCTCTCCATATGTTTCAAAACAAGTTTTAGTGCTTGTTTTGATTTTTTTTGTGCCAATGCCTCTTTAGCTGTGTTTATCTCTCTATATAGAGCCCTCATCTTTATATTTTGTAGCTTCATCATCTGGTCGAACTCCTTCCTGTTGGCTGTCGCGGAAGTTGGAATGTTATTAGATGAGCTTTGTCTTTCTTTTCGTGTTGGTTTACTGCTGTCATCTGTACTTAAGATTGTTAAGGATGTACTTTGCGAGTGTTCCGCTGATGTTGTTGGTGTCGGTGTTAGTGGTGGCCCGTGGTTTAATCGTTTTCGCATATCATCGATTAGGAGGTCGTAAATCTCCGCTATCTTCTTTCGTGAGTCGAAGTAGGAATGATTGTGCTCTAACGGTGGCTGCATCTGTCGGATGATATCATCCGTTGCGACATATTCTGTGTACAATGCTTTTAAAGCATCTATTTTTGTTTCCAGATATGTCTTCGTTTTCCGAGCATTTCCATCTTTATTGTAGTTTGTGTGCATCTGGATTATCTTGCCGCCTACTTCTTCTTGTTTGCCTAAGGTCGACATTGTTCCGCCGTTTGTTGGTAGTGTATTGCTGGGTATGTCGCTGTTGTTTGATGGCCTGAACTTGTAGGTGCTGCTTGGTTGTTAACTCTGTCGATTGCCTGTTGTTTGTTGGCTTGCTATAGATGCTGGTTGCTTGATGACTCGAATTTGCAGATCGTAAATTTCCAGTTGGTTGTTGGTGTTTTTGATGCCGGTTGTTGTTTGGCAATGTATTTCTCAATTGGTGCCTGTTTTTTTTTAGCTTCGAAGGACCATGTTTGGTCTCAAACTTTAGTTCTTAAGTTGTAAATTTAAGATACGTTTGATTTACCAAAAAATAAACTAACTATATTACCCCAGATGGGTACTATTTAGTTTGGTGTTAATAAAAGACTAATTGTTGGAATTTATTCTTTTATTATATCTTTTCTCGCTTACCGTTGGTCGGGGCGATGTTTTCTTGAGTCAATTAACTTTTGAACTGATTAACTCAGACAAATGTTTGATTTATATACAAAATGGTCATACATTAATTATACTAATAACAACTAATATCGACTAAAATTGCTGATTTTAATATTACAATGTGTATGTTAAAAAATTATATATTTGGTGTCAATGAACTGACTAAAAATATAAAAACGTTATATTAAGGAAAAATGCATAATATACATTTTTCCATTGTAGTTAAATTTCATTAATCAATACTAATAACAAGAATGACTATTTATACGATTGAGGCCAGGCCTGCGCAGCATGGTGAGTTGGTATGTTCACGTGACTGAACACTTATGCTAACCTATTTATTATATATTGTACTAATAATTTACTAACTATCAATCGCATTGGTGTCTGTAACCGGGTCGAGTCTGTCCCAACTAATAATCCTATCCAATCCTTCGGTTTTGTTATATGTGAACGGGTGTACGGCATGGGCCCGGGAGTCCGGGAGATCCTGCTATTATGCTTGGTCGTACACTCATAATCAATCATAAAAGTTTAATTTCAACTTTATTTAATTAAATTGTATCTTTATTTTGTTATAATGATGTTTTTTATAATACAGTAGAATCCGTTTATACCAAACCATGTATATAACGAACAAACGCTTATAATGAACATATGTTTTGTCATATAGTTGTGTGCCTTGAATTTGCACGAACACTTATTTTTTCTTATACATTACAAACAAAGAACTACGTTTATAAACGTAAACGAATATTTGATTAAAATGAACAGCCGGCTATAGTGAACAAAATTATGTGCCTTGAGTGTTTGCTATAAGCGAATTCTACTGTAATTATAATTATAATTTTAGCTTAGTAATTTTAGCTATTCTTAAATATTTTATCAGGTAAATTAATGAAAGGCGAACAGTGGGAAATTACAACATTAATAATTTTTATTTTGGGTTTAGGGAGTCCTGAGTATCCGGCCCTGGATTCCAGAGAAATGATCATCTAAAAATATAGTTAGATTGTGTTTTCTTTTGTGCCGTTAATTTACTAACTATCGATCGCATTGGTGTCTGTAACCGGGTCGAGTCTGTCCCAACTAATAATCCTATCCTATCCTTCGGTTTTGTTATGTGTAAACGGGTGTACGGTGTGTGCCCGGGAGTCCGGGAGACTTGCTATAATGCTTGGCCGTATACTCACAATCAATCAATAACATGATCGTATTAATTTTTCGATTCGGATTTTTCTGATTCGTATTAATTTTTTATTTTATTTTGACCACACTACACAAAATGCTTAAAAAACACAAAAATAAAAAACACGTCTGATTTTGTATGAATAGCTCGCTCAAGCCCAATGGACTTGAACAATTCATATGTTTTCTGAATCTCTACTCTTCGTTCTATTTTACGATGTACACATGATGCATATTAACGGTAGTTATTTCCATTTCCGAGCAACAACTGCGCAATGCGGTGTACGAAAAAAACATACACTACGTAAAACCTAATTGTTCGGTGTATTTTTATAATTATTTGACTTGGTTTAAAGGTAATTGTGTTGAGCAATGTTAAAAGAATATGATTGTATCATGGGGATAGTAAAAATTAATGGAGTTCCCAATAAACCGCAATTTCTACAAAACCGTTAAAATAGCGTTTCCCACGAGTAAAATTCTTAGGAATTTCCCTATTTAAATATAAGAAACAGATTTTTATCTTTGTCGATCTAAAATCATTTTTATTAATAATAAGGCTCCGATTTATCTACCGAATTAATGTAAATAATCATTTTTTATTAAATCCTAAAATGGGAGCAACAATAAAAATTTAGAAAATAAATTTCTAATAAAAATCTTTTTTTATTCTTATGTTTACTATACATATATGTATGTACTGGTTTCATTATTCGCGGTATCGCATATATAAGTTCGAACCTACGAACCAAAATTTTCATTATGGAAAGAAGAAGCAACATAGTGGGATGAAACGAAAATAGAATTTTATGTAGCTACGTTATGTTTCCAGAGAACTGGTTGTTTATTATTCCCTCGAGTGCTACATAAAGGAAACTATGTTATAGTATGTACATATCTCTCCCAACATATAAACATTTAGTAGAGAGAAGAAAATATTATTATTTTTCAAGAAAAATCCGGCTACAAAAAGAAAAAAGAAAATTGTAATAATAATTTTTTTAAATTTATGTAGCATTGGCACCTGAATTGTAACCATATTTTACACGATATATTTTGATTTTCCCTTTTATCGTTTAACTGATATTATTTTTATTTAGCGCTTTTTGTGTGACAATTTTTATTGGATTTTTTTTAAGAAGGGAGGGAGGGGGTATTTATATATGTACATGATAGGTGCGGGTAAACGGTGTGAACACAAAAAAGATTAGTTTGGTGTTTTTGTGAAAGGGAAGGGAATTATGTGAAATTTATTTCCGTTCGTAATGTAGGAAATATGTATTCGTTTAATAGAAGATAAACTCGCAAATTGAGATTATAATGCTATATTAAAGCGAACTACAGTGAAAGAAGAAAAACAAGGGTTATTCAATATTTTATTTGTGAAATTTACCATTTGTGCATTAAAGTTTTTCATTATTATTCTCTTAGGACGGGATGTTATCCAAAAGTTTGCTTGGAAATAACAATTTATTTTAAGAAGTTATTGTGATCTGCTAATTAATTAATTTCAATTATTCACACAAAAGGGTTTATAATCAGATATTTCCAGGAAGAAATTTTGTAAATAACTGTCAGTTTTATTTCGGTTTCGTGTTACCTATCTAGGTAAAAAGATATTATATTATTGAATTTGAATAATATTGAATTTTTGTTTCAAATACTAAATTTACCACACAAATATTTGGGCATTGTTTCAGAATCAATCGAAAAATCATCATCAATTCGAAAAAGATGTGGATGAGAGAAGGCGGATCACAATCGAATTTCGTTACCGAAAAACTTCTGTGAAAATTTGAAGTATCGCAAAATTTCTGTTTCAATACCTCTTATTGGTATCAACCAAAATTTCACCCAGAATCGTTCTGTTGTGAATTTTGAAATTATATCTCGAATTTCCGAATTTAAGACAAAATTGGATTTTCTTATGTTACCATGAATAATAGGCCATTTACCTATGCACATAGTAAATATTGATGTTAAACAGATTCCAACTACAGTACAATTAGCCGATCCAATGATCTTTGAACCCGGTAAATGGAAATGCTTATCGGTGACGAACTATATTACCAAGTAATAATTGGCGATCAAATTAAACCGATATACTTCGAAATTTTAGCGTTAACATCCTTATTGTGCACCTTACAAGAATCGAGATCACAGAGTTAACAATTTTAGAGCCCGTTTTCATAGGAAGGGAAAGTATGTGAAAAACACTTTGTTTAAAAATGTTGTTCATGACGCCGATGGTTGATTTTCGGTTACTCTGCCTTTAAATCTACTATTGGCCACATTTCTTGGCGTTTGATCTGATCTAGATCGATCAAAATAAGCGATAATCGGACGGAACCAAGTCTGGCGATTAAGCATGTGAAAGTATTTCCCAACTAAGTGCTTCCAAAGTTTCATTGACCAGTTTTACTTTGTGTGATGGTGCATTATCATGAAGCAAAATTACTTTGTGTTGCCTTTTTGTGTTAGCATTTAGTATTTACAGTTTCACCAGATTTTAGCAGCTCAAAATAAATCACACACTTCTGATCCCACTAAATATAGAGCATTCTCTTCCGTCCTAAGTGATTTGGCCCTGCAGTCGATGTCGATGGTTGTCCTGGATCAACCCAACACTTTTTGCGCTTTGAATTTTGAAATAGATTCATTTTTCATCTCCAGTCACCATTCGATGGAGAAATGACTTTCTTATGCATCTGGCGATCAGGTATCGGATACCCGGATATTTTTCGAAATTTTTAACAACCCGCATACCCGGGTAATTGCTTCGGGTATCGCGAAAAGATTATGGAGAACGCTGCAAACTTTCCGTTATTTAATTCCAATTTATAAAATATCACAGCTCTATAAATCGCCGTAGAAAAATATTTTGTCAAAGCACGCAGAAACCCGGTAACGAAAAATACTTTGGTCTTTTTAGACCGAAGTAATTAGTTGATTTTTCGGCATTTTTTATAGACAAATATATTAATTGTTCATGGCAATCCCAAAATTTTCGATTTGGTAAATCAGAAAAATACAGAGGCCAATCGCTCATAACATATCTACTGAAAAGAATACTTTTTTTCGGGCAACGCGGATACCCGGGTATTTGGCAAAATAACTACCCGTTACCCGTGTACCTAATTTTCGGGTATTTTACGAGCCCTATGTGGAACCCATTTTCCCAGGTTTGGATCTTTCCCACGGCTTTTAAACGTATGCAGCGGGCTTCTCGTGACACATCCAATTGATCAGCGAGTTGTTTTTGTGTTTGAGCGCCATCCACATCCAACAATGCTTGATATTCACTGTCTTCAAACTTTTTTGGTGATCTTCCACGTTCTTCGTTTCTCATGTCAAAATCACCACTTTTGAATTTATTCAACCACTCACACCATTGCAATTTACCAAGAGCATGCTCACCGTAAACTTCGACAAGCATTCGATGTGATTCTGCAGTAGGTTTCTTCAAATGATAACAAAAAATCAATGATATCCGCAAATCGTAATATATAGGCACAAAACTTGACATTTTAAACTCGTAAAAACCATGCATTATTGTATGAGACTTGTATGATTATGAAATGGATGTTGTTGACAGATGTCAGAAACAAGATCCAAGAAAAATGTCTAATTTTTAATGCCTTAAGACATTATAATGGCGTCATTGGATTTTCATAATGCTGAACCTTATCTGCTAGACAAATCTCTTATTTTTAATTAAATTGTTATAAAAATGTAATTTCAACTCTGTTAATTTATTCAAAGTGTTTTTGTAGTTAGTGATTACAAATTTTTCAAAGTGGCAAATTTCATAGACGGTTTTCGGGGTCGCTGATCACCAATCAAGGTCGCTGATCACCAACCAAAAAAGGTCAGAATTTTAAAATTCAAGAAAAGGATTAATTTTTGAAAGTTCATGAAAATCGATAAAAACATGATCGGGGGTTCTGGTAAGGGGTTTTCGGGGTTGCTGATCACGAATTTATGAATAGAACTATTATTAATTATTATTATTTTTGGATCGAACTTTTAAAATTTGACCCTTAATATCGGCTATCTTGGATTCGCCGTCTAGAATTTTCAAATTCTGACCATAAATTCATAATCAGCAATCCCGAAACACCCTAGATTAATTTTTTATTAATTTTTCTGAACGTCGAGATATCTTGAATCCGCTATATTTAATTTTAAAATGCTCCTCTAAAATTCGTTACTAGGGAATGTTTCTATCGATCTCCATGAACGTTGAAAAATTTGCAACTTTTGGCGGCCATCTTTGATCCGCCATTATTGAATTTTAAAAAACTAATAAAAATTTGTAATGGGTTACTCAAAAAACACTTTTGAGTAAATTAACAAGTTAACAAAAATTTGAAGCCCAAAAAAGTTTCTTTATCTCAAAAATGGAAATTTGGGGGTGAACGATTTGAGTAAAACACAAATTACTTTCACTTCGTCGTGACAAAATTTCAAGAAAGATGTACATACCATACCATATAATGTGATATTTGACTTTCTTCGCCACAGGTAATGCGCATGAGAACAGTCAGATTTATTTATGTATTCATACCAATTTTACCCAATAAACAATATCTGGCACAATATCGTGGCAATTTTTTTTCTTCATGACGAGTGCAGGCCGGCCATTAGGTCTAGGACACGAAAACATCGATTAAAAAATAGTCGTGTCAATCCTTCCAGTCATACAATTTTATTATTTTGGTTTTGCCTACCATTCTCACAAATGTTGATGGTTTTGGTCGAAATTTTGCACAGTGATAGATTTTAGTAATAACCAGTTTATGTCAATTTTTCGGTCCATTCGAATTTAGAATAGAAGGGGTTGCAGTAACAGTCCATCATTTACAATTTTACAAAATTTGAAGTCAACTGAAGCATTGCGTGTAGACCGTTTAACCAAAACACAGTAAAACTAATTTGTTGAACTGTTTTCCGAGGTAATATCAAACTTTTTGTAGATAATTTTTCTACGGTCAATGCACCTTGCAAATTCCAACAATTGTTCCATACGTGTTTTTAAGGAAAAACGAATAGATTAACAATAATATCGTTAGTAGTAAAAATAGTTAGCCCTGGTTGTCTATATATAGTTATTATGGCTTGCAAAAGATAGAAGCGCCGACTACTTTTCGATAAAGTTCTATTCCTGAGGTATCAAATGAAGACGAAATAGCGAACGACAATATTGATGTGGATTTTTTCGATTCCGACGAGGGTGAACAAGCTGAGCCGATAAATGTTTGTGATTACGTTGAGGATCAGCATGTTGAGCCGATAAATTTTGATGATTTTGAAAATTTTGAACTTGGTGCTGACGATCGGGGTAATGAGCAAGGAAATGTTCAAACTGCCACTGCTGAAGATGAAGAAGCAGATACTGGTATGTGGTTTTATGCCAAAAATAAACAGTGTATCCGAAAGTGGGGCGTAAATCTTTCAGTTGTGACTAGAACACGCGACTTTCTACTACTGCGGGAAAGAGAAGGCTTGAAAGTAGCTTTTCACAACATCATCCCAGAAACAATTCGCGTGAAGTTTGTCCTAAATTTGTCCTAAAATTACAAAAACAAAATTTGGGACAAATTTAGGACAAACTTCACGCATTTGTCGACGGGCGCGAAGTTTGTCCAAAAATTGTCCTATTTTTTTACGTCTGAGAATGTATTGGTTTAATAAATAAAATATCTTGTTATTATGAATTTTTTGCAAAATGTAAAGCATTTTTATATTTTGTGACTGCTGCCTGTAGTGTATATGCGACTCTTAAAAACCGAAAATTGTATTTTTTCCATCTCAAAAGCAAACAAATATTTAAAATTGTAATCGAAAACACAGTGTATGCAGGACTTTATTGAAAAACTCATCATCTCAATATAATTAGAAATGTTGTTTCAAGGAGTTCCTCTTTATCGAGATAAGACCGATAGTGAGAATTTCGAAAAAAATCCATAACGTTATCAAGAGCTATAGTGCTTAGAGGTAATCCTTTTGGGTGATTCTCGAGCTCTAGTTGCATAGCGTTGGATTCGTTGAAGTTCTCTCTAAGGTTCGTGTGATTTTCAAAAATTTTCCAGGACGCTATTTCGAGTTATGGTATTTAGAAGTGATCATTATGGCAGATTCGAGCACTTATCGCATAGCGTTGGATTCGTTGAAGTTCTCTCAACGGTTCGTGTGATTTTCGAAAATTTTCCATGACGCTATTTCGGGTTAGGGCCTTTAGAAGTGATCCTTATGGCAGATTCGCGAGAGAACTTTAACGAATCCAACGCTATGCGTTAAATGCTCGCGAATCTGCCATAAGGATCACTTCTAAAGACCATAACCCGAAATAGCGTTATAGTTTCGAAAATCACACGAACCGTAGAGAGAACTTCAACGAATCCAACGCTATGCGATAAGTGCTTGCGAATCTGCCATAAGGATCACTTCTAACAATCGGTAGAAAAATGTTAAAGAATCCAATGGTACTCGAGGCAAGAGCTTGCGAACTCTAAAGACTACTTATTGACCAAAACTTATATTTAAGGACTACTTGACTAATCACTTGACTATTGTATAGATAACCAGATTCTATTTTCCGCTTAAAATAAAATATTTTTTATTGTTTGACGTTGAAAAATTATAAATAGTTTTGTTAAATGTTGTTTATTCAGTTAATATTAAAAATCTGAAACTTTAAAAAAAAATTCATAAAAACGAGAGATTTAATTTAATTAACCAATACATTCTCAAGTGAAAAAAGTTAGGAAAAATTTAGGACAAACTTCACACTCGTCAGAAACATTGGTGAATATTATCGTGGCTGAGACCAATAGATGATCGGCATTTTAATTTACGCTGGCGCTCATAAGAACGAGCGGTTGAATAAATTATACTACCGTCTTGACAACCGACAGAAGCGGCTAAAAACCGCAAAATTGACAGCATTCCGAGATGTAAGGAGAATGTTTTTGGCAAACATTCGAAAACCTTATAAACCATCATCAAATTTAACTATTGATGAACAATTGGTTCTAACTCGAGAGAAATGTTCTTTCCTACAGTTCATACCATCAAATACAGGGAAGTATGGAATTAAAATACTCTGGCTATGTGACGTAAGAACTGACATTGTAGAAAATAATGCTCTGTTTAATTTTTCTACTCTAGTTAATACCTATGTATGAGTTTGTCTTGCGTTATAAAACTGGAAATTCTTTCGTTTACACAAGTGTATTGTGTTTTGTGTGAATGCAAAACAAATGGATTTGTGTTCGATCAAATACTTCGTATAATTAAGTACGTTTCAATTGAAATTCAGAAACAGATATTCGCAATACAAAATAAATTATTTATGCATTCCAGAGTTTAATACTAGGATTGGTTATGGAAATGCATTAAAAAGTGGTAACATAACAATAATTTATATCTGTATATGTTCGTTGTGGGAATGGCAATATTGTTAAATTTCTTGTATTTTTTGTGATCGTATATTATTCGGCTTAGTTGAATTGCTCTTCCAATAATATGCTCCGACTCGATTCCAATAAGGATATATGCGGGTTTTTTTTTTTTTTTTGGTTCTATTGAATCATCTTCAACAATATTTTAGAGGAGGAAAATTGGATAAAAAAAATGTCCGGGAAGTACTTACTTATTTTCTTACTAAAATATTTAGCATAACATTTCGCAAAAACTTCACGTTGCGTTTGGGCAACGAGAAAATTTTACTAATGAATTTACAAAACATTTTTTATTGTAGATGTATTAGTGAACTAACCTGTGTAAGACGAAAATTGTTATCTCAAGAGTTTATTTAAGAGATTTTACATGTCGAAATACTTAAAATGTCATAAACAGAAGTTACCTTAATAACAAAAAAATACCTTCCTTATTTTTGTTAATAATCAGGGGCTTATAACTCCATTTGGTACCATATCGTTCTAAACAAAAATTGGATAAACAAAAAATTCTGTGGATCTGATCCTAGAGATTTTGCCAATTGGCCACATATATCATGAGGTAACTAAAAGCTATCCCAATATCAAAAAATACCTCCCCTAGTTTTGCGGATCGTCAGAGGCTTGCATCTCCATTTGGTAAAATATTGTTCTAAACAAAAATTGGTTAAACAAAAAATTCTGTGGATCAGATCCTAGATAGTCTTATTTTTATTTACTTAGCTATTTGATAAAACCAACTAAAATTATGAAAAATTCCAAAAAGACACTAATTATCAAAAAAAGCAAAAAGTATGAAGCTTGACGGTGAAGAGGGTTGACGATATTTCATATTTAAGTCAGATCTGAGATACTGAGTAGTTAGAAACTGCGCTAGTTCACTGAACTTTCTAAACCCGAATATTGTGAGCATAATAAATACCTAAAATTTTACCTAACGGATCCTCTAGGTGGTATGCTACTTCACCAATACGTTCAATAATTTTGGCTGGAATAAATTTTGGGGCTAATTTTACGGAAAATTTGCGCACAGTGTTGCTTTGTACATATGTATGTAAGTAAGAAAACATTTTGACCAGTATTAAATTCTCGCTGGTTACTTCTAGTGTTATAATGCCTTTCCTCTTTTAAATGAGCTTCTCGGAGGTGATGTAATACTGCATCTCTAATGTTGTCTTGACGTATTGATCGATTGAGCATGCCATGCCGGCTTCACCATTTTCGCCGCAACCCAAAAATTTCTGCAGTTCGTACTCGGAACCATGACCAATATGATGCTGACCGAAAACCAGGAAGTGCGGAGAGATAGACATTGCCGAGTGAATCACATTCCTCATAGTCGCTTCAACTTCCGACAACTCACAATCCCAGTCGGTATGATTTTTCCCTACGTAAGCTCTAATCGAACACAAGCTGGTTCTGTTAACTCGTTCGGCGGCGTTGCTCTGAGGCGAATGATACGGTGTACGACAATGTTGAATTCTGTTCGAGATTTAAATCCGATGTGCAAACCCTGAATTCAAAACAAAGAATTGATTAAAAACTGTATCATTTGAAACAATAATTTATATTATGTACTTTACTTAAATTAACTGTAGTTATACATACTTTGCTTGCATTTATTATTATCTAATTTATAATCCAGTTACATATAATTCAATGTAAACAAATTATTATTATTGACAGTCACAATACCACAGACTGCCAACATGCTAATATAAATATTTTTAATTCAAGATGTACCTTAGTTACATCTATTAGTTGGTAGCTATATTATTTACACCAATTGATTTATACACTGAAGTATAACATTTTTGTTGACAAGTTTGATTATGCCAAAAATTGTAAGAGATTTTTAGTCTAAAAGTGACTTTTGTATTGATCACATTCAAAAAAATAATAAAATAAAAGAAAATTGTTTGATAATATTAATTTACAATATTGAAGGCAAGAGCAACCAGCAACCAACAAAATATTATACCCAAGTCGATTTTTTACAAATTCCATATTTGGATAATATGTGACTGATGTCAATGATAGGAATTGTTGTTCATTGTCAGTGCGTACCGTTTCCTTTGAAAAATTTCTTTCTCTAGAAAAGAACACATTGAGGTAAATGCTTCGTTAAACGCCTTCAAAAACACAAATTTCGAGTGGTGGCCTAACAGAAAGAGAATGTGAGTATTGTGATTTTGGATCGTGGAAATGGCCCAAGAAAATCTAAATATAAATATTGAAATGGCCTTATCGTCTCAACTGCCTGTCCCATTGGTGGTCGTAGTGCTATGTTAGGTGTTTGTTCATTTTGCGTGTGACACATGGTGATGAATGCGCTAAGTTAATTAATGAAATTATTAAACCAGTAGGTATAAACATTTTCCATAGTGATAAATCCGTATTTTCGTAATGGTGGCCATAAGTTGGTAGAACCATTAATGGCCCCACGTTGGGTGCCACTGTTACGTTTCGATATAATAATAAAGCAGCACAGCTCGGGATTTAGTTAGATATTAGACTCGAGCTAAACTCCAACCCACCTCAGCAGCCAAGTTGCCCAGGGTCCTCCTCGAAGTGATTGAAGTTGGAAACAAGTCCGCAATAGGTACAAAGCCGCTGCGATGTGTCGCTCGAGGAGCCGGATAAACCTATTTTTTCAATTAGTTTGGTAACTTAGTTTTTAGAAGTTAGAAGAACGCTGTAGTGCATTTTCTATATTCGTTTTATCCCAGGTTGTAGAAACAAAATTATTACTTATTAATTAATTTCCAGGATTTTAAATATCGGCTTCATATTTTTTAAATCTTGCAGTATGTTTTGCGCAATTTATTTGTCATTCCGACAACGTCAAAAAAGTCATCTACAACTTTTAACACAGATGAAGGATTTTGTTTCAGAAAGTCACGTTTTCTGATGATGATTTTTTCAGTTCAATATTACGAGTTTATCTATAGGTTTTGCACTCCAAATTTAAACTTTTACAAATCAGGTTCATCAATTTGCAAATCAAATTCATTTTTATCCAAAACATGTTCATTCTTTTCCAAATCAAATTCACCTTTATCCAAAACATATTCACCTTTATCCAAAACATATTCACTATTTTCCTGTCATTTATGAAAATATATATCACATTAAAATTAAAAACATCGGATTGAAGCATTTGACTCTCTGATTCTGTGTGATCAATATTTTTGAGATTATTTCAAAATTATTAAAAATTGAAAAATTATTCGAAATTTTTGATTTTGGTTTGCGGCGTAAAAATTGTTTTTCTCGATTCAGTGATGAACTAGTAAAAACTTAATTGTTTGTACCGGTAGGCGGGGGAGAAACTAAACTTGCCTAGCACTCTAAATGATGGCGCACAATCAAAATGATGGCGTGTTCTGAATAAGTTGTGTTTGTTTCGCTCCGCAAATTAAATGAATATAAAAATATTATATGTGTTATTAATTCATTTTAATTAATTTATATGTAAACTAAGTCAGCATAAACTATTTATAAACCATATTGCTTTGCATTTTAAAGTGGTGTGTTGTGAAATTATTTAATTTTTGTAAAAATTCATCTTTGTTGTTTAACATTATCAAAACTGAGTGTCAAAATGGATGCCGAATCACAAAATAATTTTCTTTTGAGTGTTGACAATCTTAAAAAAGAAATTGAGAGACTTGAATCGGGGTTAAATAAAGTCAAATCGGACTTGGATTCCTGTTTAAGTTCAACCAAATCGGAAATCAAATCTGAAATCACCGGCCTAATTGCCCATTTGGAAAGTTTCAATTCTAAAATAAAGTTATATGATGAAAAATTGGATTATTTTGAACGTCATCATAATTCGTCTGCAGTGGTCTTAACTGGGACTCCGTTTATAGCAAATGTGTCGGTTGAGGATATTTTTGGTAAAGTTGCGGCTGCAGTTAAATTTGAAAGGGGAATTGAAGCGGTGGATGTTATTTATTGGATGGCGTCTCCTAAAGTATCGTCTAGTGATCTAATTTCCAAGAGCCAAATACCAATTTTTGTTCGGTTTATTTCTCATCGTCTTAAAATGATGTTTTTTAAGCAATATATTGTACCGAAAAATCTGTCTCTGCGTCACATTGGCTTTCAAGCATTCAAAGCAAAACGAACTGTAAATAAAATCTCCAAAGTAACAACTAAATCTGGTTTGGTGCATATTACGTATACAAACAACAATAAAGTTTTTATACCAAGAAGTGTAGAGGAAGTTTACAAAATCGATCGTCAATTTCAATCAGCTGATCATCCTCTAACGGTAGGCGACAATCAGGCCAAAAAACGCAATAAACAGTTGAACTATTAATATTTCAATATTAATAGTTCAATTGTATTGCATCCAATTTTTATTTTTATTTTTATATTTTATTTCTTTGTTGGAGTCGTAATTTCATTCCTATTGTAATCAATTGTATTCTTATTATTATTTTTTTTTTTGCTTCCTTAAGTTTTCCATATCATTCATCTTATTTTTATTCCTTTTTCCCTCTCTATTTTGTAAATTGTGTGCCTGTTTGCTTTTCTGGTATCAGTTTTTTGACACTAAGCTCGTTACTTCATAATTATGATGGGTAGTAGACTTATTGACGGGGCTGGCTCGGTGGATGTGAGGAACGTTCTTTTAAAATCATCCCTACCTGACAACAAAGTTTTATTTAACTTCTGCTATTTAAATCCTGGTAGTTTGGTTCCTAATTTTGAAGAATTGTTGTTAATCGTTAAGGACATCCCGTTTCATGCTATTGCCATTTCAGAAACATGGTTGAAATCTAAACACTCTATTAAACATTTTTATCTTGACAATTTTACTCTATTTGGTAAAGATCGTTCGGGGCGGCGTTCTGGTGGTGTTGGTGTTTATGTCAAAAAATTTCTAAATCCAAAAGTTATTTACACTAATGCAAGAAACCCTTTATTCGACATAATCTTCATTGAAATTAGAAATCAACTTAACATGAAAATGGTCCTGGGTGTAGTTTACAATCCGCTCAAATTGGAGTCCTCGAAATTAGGATTCCTAAAAGATCTTGAAACTGTCTTAAGTGATCTTATGACACGATATAATGAGGTCATTATTGTTGGTGACTTTAATATTGACTGTCTCGTTTCAACACCTACGGCTAAACAACTAAAATCATTAATGTCATCTTATGGGCTTGGATTAGTCTCAAAGGTAGCTACTAATTTTGTGGGTGATTCTGCCACTTTAATTGATTTGGCCTTCGCCAATAATCCTATAACAACATTAAAACTTTTACTCAAATCTCAATTCCTGGCATTGCAACCACCCATTATATGATTTATGGGTCGTATGTGTTCCCTGTTGACAAAAATGTTAGTAACCAAATAATTTACGTGAGAAATTTCTGGAATATTGACAAGGACGCGCTACTGATGGCTGCTAATTCATTAAATTGGACATCATTATATCATTTTTGTGATGTTAATAAACAGTTATCACTTTTAAATTCATTTATAAGTTATCTTATTGATAACTTTGTACCACTAAAAATTATTTGTGAGAAGCGTAAAGTGCGTGGTCCGTACTTTAATAATGATATTTTATTGCACCGTAATATTCGTGATTTTCTACATGAGAATTGGAGAAAGCATAAGACTGACTGAGGTAAATTATATGATCAAAGCTGCCAAATGCCAGTTTTTTAATGATCGTTTTAGCAATAATTCTACGAGTAAAATGTTCTGGAAGAACTTCAACACATATGTAAATCCGCCAATTCCGGAGTGTAAATGTGACATTACCTCTGATGAGTTCAATAGTTACTTCGGTTCGGTTTTCAACTCCAATGATGTTAATTTTGTTTGTGATGCAGTTCATTCTGTCGCTGACGTAAATGGTTTCTACTTTAAAAATGTTTCTGCTGAAGAAGTTTGTTTTCATCTGGATAAAATTAAATCGAGTTCTGTAGGAGTTGATGGTATTCCACTTAACCTCATTCAAATTCTACTTCCGATTTTGCTACCTCACTTAACTTTTTTTATAAATTCTGGCCTCACAAAATCGATATTTCCTGATGCGTAGAAAATTGCGACAATTTCGCCTATTCCAAAAATACCGAATCCATCTACAGTAACTGATTTTCGTCCTATAAGTATATTAGCAACATTATCTAAGGTTTTTGAAAGAATTATTCATGCTCAGCTCAATCGCTTTATTGCTAAACATAACCTATTGGATGAACTACAATCACCGGAGTGAAGTTTCTAACGTTCATTTAAAGTGTAGTTTGCCACTAAAAATAGTGTAAGAAATAAGTGGTAGAAAAAGTGTTAAAAAAAGTTACTAACGTTAAAAAATGTAGCTACACAAAAAAGTGTTAAATGAGAAATTAAAAAAGCTATTTTCCCGTATTTAGATTTAAAATTAATAATGCAAAAAGTTTATACAAAATTGCCAATACTAACCAAATCTGGAATTAATCAAATCGTTATATAGTATATCAATTAATTAAATAAACCATTAAAAAGTTTTGAATACTAAAATGAGGGCGAAAGTGACGCATTAAATACCTAATAAATGTGCTCATGTACTCACTATATACAGCGGATCGGGAATATAATGAGCTGGCTAGGAGTGCATATGCCATTCACTTATGATGGGTTGGGCTCGAATGACAAATTTTCAAAAATTAAGAAATTTGCCCAAAAATGATTTGAAAGCGGTACTACACTAAGTCAAATAACAAAAATCTCAGAGATGTGCTCATGTACTCACTATATACAACGGATCGGGAATATAATGAGCTGGCTAGGAGTGCATATGCCATTCACTTATGATGGGTTGGGCTCGAATGACAAATTTTCAAAAATTAAGAAATTTGCCCAAAAATGATTTGAAAGCGGTACTACACTAAGTCAAATAACAAAAATCTCAGAGATGTGCTCATGTACTCACTATATACAACGGATCGGGAATATAATGAGCTGGCTAGGAGTGCATATGCCATTCACTTATGATGGGTTGGGCTCGAATGACAAATTTTCAAAAATTAAGAAATTTGCCCAAAAATGATTTGAAAGCGGTACTACACTAAGTCAAATAACAAAAATCTCAGAGATGTGCTCATGTACTCACTATGTACATCGGATCGGGAATATAATGAGCTGGCTAGGAGTGCATATGCTATTCACTTATGATGGGTTGGGCTCGAATGACAAATTTACAAAACTTAAGAAATTTTCCCAAAAATGATTTGAAAGCGGTACTATTACACTAAGTCAATTAACAAAAAACTTCATTTTTTAGTAATTCAATCTTTAGTAGCAGCCCTTATTTTACCAGATACAATAATATTTATTTACATGTAAAGCAACAAATTAATACTGAAAACGATAATACTCAAATTAATAGTTTTTTTAACGAAGAATTATTAGTTTTTACTATTAAAAGTTATATGGCATATTTGCCACGTTGGGGAGTATGCTTTGCATTTAAAATGGGAACTGAGGGAAGACTATCGAACGCTAGTGTTGAGAGTTGGTTTTCAGTTGTCAAAAACCACTACACGAAACACGAAATATTTCGAATTGGTAGATTTGTTAATATTATGAGGGAGAAAACAAGCAAGCTAGAAAAAATGGTCCAATTGTCGGCCATCGTCACTGAATCAAAAATTTTAAAACGAAAAATGTACAGTCCCAGACCAAATGATCCAGATAGCGATATGCAAGAAGAGACGTGGAGTAAAAAAAATAAAAATTACGAATTCCCCGAAACATTTTGGAAAAAGAGTTTTAACACGATTTTCAAAAATAAATACAAAAATGAATGATTCTTTTGAAAGTAATAAAACTGAAGACTGCCGAATTCTTTAGAATGGTTTCAATTGTGAAGATGACTCTAAAGTAATTAAAATTACAAATACTTGTGCTTTTGATTCGACAGCGCAAATTTGTATGTGCCTGTACTTGGATTTCGAATATTACAGTGGCTTTTTTCGATCATCAGAAAACAATTTTTTTAAATTTATTCGTAAAATGGCAAATTCCAATGAAACCGATTCAGTTCACTGCAGCAGATAAAAGTTGCTATTAAAGATCTACGAAAACAGCCCAGCATTAGTTTCAACAAAAAATAACATTTCGTTAGATGCTTCTTGTCCTTTAACTTTCATTATAGAAAAAGTTCTTCCGTCGCCTCTAACTTAAACTCGAAATTGCTCGAAATGTGAACCAACACCTGCCTTGAGACCAACGTTTTATGTTCCTCTTAAAGATGTTTTCAAATTAAATCAACGCTCGCTCAACAATTTGCAATCAACCACAGATTTTGAGAGATCGTGTTGTTCGAAATGTCTTGCCGAACGACCGAGACGATTTTTTACTAACCATGGCATTGCAATTGTTGACGTAAAACCTATCAATAACGTTTACAATATTAAAATAAATGAAATTAGCCAACATTTATCTCTAGATCATTTAGATCACCAATTAAAAGGAATAGTTCACTTTGAAATGATGAAGCTGAAAAATTCGAATTGTCATTTTCGTGCCTATATTAAGCGACACAATAATAATTGGGAATTAAATGACGATACGTTGCAATTTCCCATAGAAGTAAGTGCAGCAACTAAAATTAATCCGGCAATTTTAATTTATTTAAAACATTAATTATAAATAATTTTTGAAAATTTGTTGCATAAGATCAACCCATTAAACAAGAATAACAAATATAGAATTAAAAACAATAAAAGGGATACGTTATGTTAATAGAATATATTCATTACTCGAGCACATCCCTGACATTTGTGTTAATTGACTTAGTGTAGTACCGCTTTCAAATCATTTTTGGGCAAATTTCTTAATTTTTGAAAATTTGTCATTCGAGCTCAACCCGTCATAAGCGAATAAAATATGCACTCCTAGCCAGCTCATTATATTCCCGATCCGTTGTATATAGTGAGTACATGAGCACATCTCTGAGATTTTTGTTATTTGACTTAGTGTAGTACCGCTTTCAAATCATTTTTGGGCAAATTTCTTAATTTTTGAAAATTTGTCATTCGAGCCCAACCCATCATAAGCGAATAAAATATGCACTCCTAGCCAGCTCATTATATTCCCGATCCGTTCTATATAGTGAGTACATGAGCACATTTATTATGTATTTAATGCGTCACTTTCGCCCTCATTTTAGTATTCAAAACTTTTTAATGGTTTATTTAATTAATTGATATACTATATAACGTTTTGATTAATTCCAAATTTGGTTAGTATTGGCAATTTTGTATAAACTTTTTGCATTATTAATTTTAAATCCAAATACGAGAAAATAGTTTTTTCAATTTCTCATTTAACGCTTTTTTGTGTAGCTACATTTTTTAACGTTAGTGACTTTTTTTAACACTTTTTCTACCACTTATTTCTTACACTATTTTTAGTGGCAAACTACACTTTAAATGAACGTTAGAAACTTCACTCCGGTACTACAATCTGGATTTCGTGCCAAGCACAGTACTAAAACTGCCTTGTTGAAAGTTACTGATGATATTACTAATTATATTGAAGATGGTAAAGTTGCAGTTTTGGTTCTCTTAGACTTTTCTAAGGCATTTGATAAAGTAGACCACGCTATGTTGTTATCGAAACTATGTTATGAATATAACTTTTCCAAGTGTGCTTGTAAACTTATAGGTTCTTACTTGCATCTGCGACAACAATCTGTAAAATATCATGGCAACTTTAGCGACAACATTTTTGTCACATCTGGGGTTCCTCAAGGATCTATTTTAGGACCTATTCGGTTTTCATTGTACATAAATCAAATTTGTCAATCAATTAAACAAACGGGAAACATTTGCTATCACCTTTTTGCGGATGATTTGCAAATCTATTCTTTCGGGGATATTGATTCGGTTGACGCTGTGATTAATAATCTAAATCAAGCTTTGTGTAATATTTTGGAATGGTCCAAAGTGCACAAACTTCAAATCAATTCTGCGAAGACACAAGCCATACTAATAACTAACAAAAAACGTATACATTTACCGATAAACAGTCTTTTAATTGACAATCACAGAATTGAGTTTTGTGACGTTATCAAGAGTCTGGGGTTGATCATATACACTAAATTAAATTGGAGTACATAAGTTAATAACCTATGTGGTAAAATTTATGGTATCTTAGGTAAATTGTGGTGCACGGCGAAATTTATTTCAAGTGATGTGAAATGTCATATCATTCGTACTCTTGTCGGACCTTTACTTTCATATTGTTCTTCGATATATTCGCAATGTTTCAAGAAGTTACTACGAAAGTTAAATGTTGCTTTTAATTCTTATGCTAGATATATATTTTTGAAGCGAATGGGCGATCCAATTTCGCACCTTTCTGAACAGATATTTGGTGTAAGCTTGAACCAGTTTTTGGAGCTGTCGGTGTTGACTGTGATGTTTGGTTTGACTAAAAATAAAGTTCCGAACTACCTTTATGATTAACTGAAATTCTCGAAATCGTAGAGGACATTAAATTTAAATTAGCCTAAATCATGCAAAACTAAGCCAAGACAACGTGCTTTCTTTATCCATGGAGTGAAGCTCTGGAATAGTCTGAATCCGTCTATAAAGGCAGCATCTAATTTGCGTGGTTTCAAGGGAATGTACCTCGAGGGGCTGATTGGCACATAATTCGTTTCCATTAATTCGTTTTTTTTTTTCTTTTTTCCATTATCACGTCTTCTAATGTTTTATCTTTTGTTCTTAATCTTTTCTTCTGTATTTTTAATTATATTATATTTAATTTTAATTATTGTTTTAATTATTTTTCTGTGTAATTGCTGGAATACACATAGGACTATATCCCTGGATATTGTAAAAAGGCTATGCCTTATTTGTGTATAATTAAATAAATAAATGTCTAATTCCTAATAAAATTTTAAATTTCAAAAATGTTGTAAAAATTCCCCAAATATCCGTATTTTTAAATTTGACGAATTTCTAAGTTTATACTAACTTTAAAGATTTCGATCAATAAACTCCTATTTTCCATATTTATCTTCCCAAATCCGCAATAATTTTATTAAATATATATCCCTGCAATATAAATCTTCTAAATTTTCCTAATTTATTTTCTTTCCAAACTACGTCAAAGTTCGTTAATTTCTAAAATCAATAATTCCAAATTCCAAATAAATGATGAACATGAATTTATATTTATAAAATTTGTAATCCTAAATTAATTATTGCACTATTAAAATTTCCAAACTCCAGAATTCTAAAATTTGATAATATCCTTATTTTATCCTTCTAAGGGTTTTCGCTTTCTAAAGTCCTGACACTTTGGGTGAATTTTAGAGTGAAGTTCAGGGTTAGTTTTAGAGAGGGTTTTCCTGTTAATTTAAGGGTGATTTCTAGGGAAGCTTGAATTAAAGGGTATATTTTAGGGTGAATTTTAAGCAAAATTTTAGAGTGACTTGTATGTACGTTGAATTTAAGAGTGAATTTCAAAATAGTTTTTTGTCGTCATTTTAGGAAAAATTTTAATGTAAATTTTGGGTCATTTATGATGAATTTGATGAAGAATTTGAATTGATTTTGGGGTGAATTTAGGATAAACTTTAAGGCTTTGTTGTACGATGGAGTTTAACATGCGTTTTAAGGAAAATTTAAAGGGGATTTTTATTTAAGAAGACATTACATGGTAAATTTGGGAATAAATTTTAAGTTGAATTTAGATCAATTTGGGTGAAATCTACAGTGAATTTTACGATGACATCTAAGGTGAAGTTTATAATAAATTATTGGGCGAATTTCAAGGTTTTTATTCCCCTATTACATTATAGTAAATGTATATTAATTATATTAACTTGTTATTTTGTACTTAGAGTTTAAATACAGTCAACGCCTTAAATGTCTCGCAATCGAAGAATTTGTGATCGTTGCTTTTACATAGGGGACATGATAATGGTGTGATATTGCTGCTGGCCGTTGTAGCGAAAGCAGTAGATTTAACAGGCTTTGTAGGGGTAGTTCTAAACGTCTTTTTTATGGAATATGCTTTTAAGGACTCTAATGCATCCGTACGATTTTCTAAAAATTCGAATTATTCTGATAATGTAGGAAAATCCTTATTTTCTATATCTTGCTGCGACCATAATGTTTGAGTTTCCAAATCGAGTTTGTTTAGGAGAATATAGATCAGCCACGGATCACGCTGTTCTGCCTTTGTCCCTAAACATTTGAGACCACGAAGTGCTTCATCTGACGTATCAAGTAACGAACGAATATTTGCTGCTGTTGGAGTACTGATCGAAGGCTGTTTCAAAAATGTCTCAATATGTGACGTGATAGTATGATGTTTTTTGTCGTACCGACTGATGAGCTTTTGCAACGCTTCGTTGTAGTTGGCTTCAGTTACATTAGTATTGCGTAGAAACCGCTCTGCATCACCTCTAAGGAAGCTTTTTAAATACTGAAATTTTTGTGATGAGGTTAGATTTTCTTTTTCGTGTATCGTAGACGAAAACAAGTCGAAAAAAGTTTGCCATTCCTTGTATTCCCCATTAAAGATAGGAATATTGATTTTGGGCAGTTTGACGTCGGCGGTATTACTATGGGACAAGTTTACCGTATCATTGTGCATGTGGTGCGATAATCCCTCTGCTATGCTTTTCTTCCGAATCCACGCATTGAGCCCTGAAAGCACCGTATAATAATTGTCTTCAAAAGGGACAAGGTCAGACTCCTCAGTTGGGTTACATCGAATAATTTTCTCTTCGAGAATCATAAATTGGTCAAAGATTTCTTGCGCTCGTCTTGCTCTCGTTTTCAACTGCTCAATATCTGGAACATTATCGCTTTTTAGCTCACTCACAAAATTTAACAATTTAGTCATGCTGCCCTTCTGATTAGCACGAAGTTTCTTTAGACTATCTAGTTCACTTATGGCTGTCACCTATAATTCACTCAGTATTTAATAATTTCGCAGTGTACCGTTAACTGGATTGAGTATAAGTATGCTTGATAATTTCCAGTTTATATCACTTCACACTAAAAAGGTTAGTTCACTAAAGCTAATTTATTTATTTCACTTTTAGCTGTTAGTGTACTTGAGCACCGATAAACGCGAATATAATTGCATAAATAGTTCGACACAACTGTTAATAAATATGAACACAATTCCCAAGAGAAATTTTTTAAATAAATATTAAATGCACGGATTTATTTGTCTTTATTTCAATTAAATTATTTATTTCAGGCATTAAATATATATGGCTCGATATCAAAAAAAAATAATAAAATGTGTTCACTTATCTGAATTAGCGTGCTCCACCGCGTGGTTTTTGTTCTAGAATGCAGTTCCCGTTATATGCCAAATTTACCGGTTTCGATTCTTCTAGATGGCTGCTTATACTGCACAGAATTTACCGGTATAATTTTGATTCTTCTAGATTGCTGCTTAATTTATGCTGGATTTACCGTCGTTTCGGAAAATATCCGGCTCGAAGGACCATGTTTTGGGGCTGCGAATGCTATAGCTGCTTATCACAATTTTTTGCCGATGGACTGTCCAATAAGTAGCACTCGCTAAACACAACTTATTTATTTATACTTTTCAATAAAAGACTTTGTTTTGCTGCATAATTAATTTAATTTGATACTTTTTTCTTAATTTCTCTATTTTTATTATTTTCTTGACATAACTTGACGACTTGAAATTTACAACTGAACTGACCAAAATTTTGTTACATTTTTCTATAAAAGCTCAAAGTTAAAAATAATAATTTAGAACAAAATAACAATTTTAAATTAAAATGCCTTGCAAGAGATGGCACTAGTTATAAGCAAAAATATTACATAACATTTTATCAAAATTTCAGAACTGTCAATAATTTAATATTTGTGTTGATTTGGTGAGTACACATATTTCGTACAATATTTAATTTAATTTACATAATCTCTATTTTCAGATAAACGGCATAAAATCAACATATTTAAGCTAAGTTTAATTAAATTAGATAAACAATACATTATTAATAACACATGATTTTTAATTTCAGATACACAACGATAAAATTGGACATCCAGCTGGAGTATTTGTTTTGTATTTTTGTTGTTGTTTTAAATAAATACAGTGTGCCCAATTAGTGTTCTATTTTTTAATTTGCGGAGAAGTATTCTATCGGTACATACGAAACCGAAACATACAGTACATTTATTAAATGAAATAAATTATGTTGGTTTTATATCGTCTACGGTTGAATTTGATTTGGAAAAGTCTTAATATGTTTTGGATACAGGTTAATTTGATTTGGATAAATGCAACTTTGATTTGAAAACGGATGAATATTTTTTGTATAAAGGTGAATTTGATTTTGAAAAGGATGATTGTTTAAAGTGCAAAACCTATATAAGAATTTATCAGAAGTTTTTACATTGCTAAACCGATTTTTCGTTTGAAGAGGTATGAAGAGGTATTGCTGTATTGAAAAAAGGAAGATAATTTAAATCGTTCGATATAATCGCAAGAGAGTAATTTCCAATATCTCCCAATAAGCTTGTGATTTTTTTTTAAATAACTCTAATTTATATTTTCACTCTGATGTATCGCAACCACCCGACATATGCACAATCTAAATCAAATTAATTATGCTTTATTTATATTATATAATAAAACATAAAAATCTTTAGTATTTTTATATATCTCAAATTATGAAATTATTTCTGATTTAAAGTTAGTTTAAACCCCATGTGGTATTTCGCTGAAATTTCCAATTTCAGCCAATTCCACATTTTAAAATTCGCTTTAAGAATATAAAACTGATACATTTGTCGTGATTGAGCCCTTTTGGCAAATTATTAATGCGAAATGTCATCACTAACGTCAAAACAGAAAGGGTTGAACAATGCGAGCTCCGAATGAGAAAATTTAGTAACTTTTCGGTATTGTCCATAGAGCTCATTTTAAAAAGGTAAAATATGGAAACAATTATTTAAAAGAAAATACAGAAACCGTTTTAAAAAACAAGAATTTAAAAAGTTGTTTTTTTACGAAGAAAAAATTACTTACTTGGCCAATCGACTACGAGCAATACGTTTGCTCTTGTAATAAAAAATACGGCAATTAGCCGTTTATGGTATTATAGTCGATGCCCTTAAATAATCACTGTACTTTCTAGGGCATTAATTAATGCCGCACAATTTAATAAACAATAAAAAATAATTAATAACGATAAATTTGTGTTGGTGCATTTATTGAAATCAATTAGGAAATTGCCGTCGGTCTGTTATTTTTCCACGGCTGACGGTTAAAGTGACCAGTATTCCCATACAACCGTAGGGAATACGAAACGAAGCAGGTAGTGGCCGATCAGTGGATTAGCCGTTCCCCAAAAAGACATTTATAGGCTCCCCAGCAACCGGAGTACCCACACATTTTTATTATGCCTTTGCTAGTCATCCATCTAAAATGAAAACCTTGAAGCAGCAAATCTAAAAATAAAACGTTGATCCTTCATAATATTTATATCAAAACGAAGATTTGCTTACTTCTCTTTACATTATTAAGTCTATATGGATGACATTCAAAAGCATGGCACAGTAAACGCGAAAAAAATCAAATTAAATTTCACAACTCACTGCTCGAGTATAACAAACAAAAAATTAATTTATTGGGAATCAGAAGAAAGAAAATTTTTTATTTAAACTCATTATTTTCCATCATTGTTCCTTTTATCTTTTGACCCAACTCCCATTTCAATTACTTACCATACCCAACAATATTTATTTAGATCCGCCCTTAAATTTTGTTTTTGTTATATTTCGACGTATCGCCTAAAGAAAAAGATTTTTTTTTTTGTTAACATCTTAATTTAACTTGGATCTATACTTATTTCGTTGGTTTGTTAGATATTCTTTAAAATATATTTTTTCTTCTATAATCATAATCTACGAAACTACAACTTGTTTAACAGACACACGAATATTACAAACTACTTCAATCAATTTGCATCCGCAAAAGATTGAGATGAGCGAAACTTTCTCATGTATAAAATTTATTATAATTTTCATTTTCCGTGTCTACTCCATAACAAGGGTAATACTTAACCGCTTTTTTTTTGTACTTTTGCAAATTCCATCTTGAGATAAGAATAAACACAACGGCATTAACGAGAATTTTTCAGATGAGGAATATTTAAAAGACGGTAAACAAGAAAACAAAAAAAAAACTTTGATGTAATAGCGAGAGGAAATTGAAAAATAATAATAAAGTGAAGCTATCGTCATTATGGGATCATTATGAAGATCTCACTCAGTAAAATCTTGTACTATGTTAATGGACTATAAATGGAATGTTAGGTAAACATAATATTTGTTACTAAAAGGCGCTGTTAGGAATGGATTCATTAAATACATACAATTGACAACCATTTTCTTCATAAATATTTGGTTTCCACTACTACCACACGTCTTATAATTTTTATATTATTTTACTACTCATTTGCCGCCTGTGAGAGTGTGAAGTAGCACTTTTATAATTCAGTGATTAAAAGCCGCCGTTCTCGTAATTCACTCCGGTTTGTTTTTTTGTGAATTTTAGGCGTCTAAAATTTGTTATGAAGCGGATACCCACCAAAAGAGCGAGCAGAAGTGGGTAAACTGTTTAATGAAAATAAATATTTTGTTGTTTGCACTCAAAGAGTATTTCGATCTAAATATCGTTGTATAAAAGCGTCGAATGGGAGAACACAGAAATGTTTATTAGAATGGAAATTCGCTATTTCTTAAACGATTTTGATAAAATTCGACATTACGATGTAAATAAGATTCTCAGATGATTCTGTAAATGAAGTTCTGGAATATGGTCAATTAGGAACTCGGATATTTTTACCCAAATAGATAAATTGAACAAACAAAAATGTATTTTATCAAAACGGTTAGATTAAAATTTGAAAATTTGATAAATTATCTTTTACATATACTTTTCTAGTGACGGATAGCAACGACCTAATTATAGAGATGAGTTTAAGTGACTTCTTAATAGAGGAAATCCAAAAGCCAGGAAGAGAGATAGTATATCAATTGGCGCATGCCAATTGTAAAAGTTTATCATTGAAACAAGTCGTATAGCATGAGATTAGTCAAAGCCTTGGCGTTTCGCCAGATGTATGCAACCGGCACTGGAAGCTTATAAAAGCAAAATATAGCCGACTACGACGGGCACCCAAAAGTGGTAGTGGCCAAAACAAGAATAAAAATAAAGATGGCCTCTTTTTGTGATCATTTGATTTTCTCAAATATGAATTTGTTAATGAGTAAGCTTTGTTTATTAATTTGTTATGTTCTTTTAATGTCGAGTATGTATACAAGGTGTCCCAATAAGAAGTTCAGATTTAAAAATTTAATAAAACAAAAACGGCTTAATATATTTCCAAATTTATTTTTTTTATTTGAAAGTAAAATTCTCCTAGTTATTTATGGAATATGATGTCATTCAAAGGGGAGCCGCGGCTGGCCTTGGCGTACTCCATTCGGACGGTCCAATTTCTGAGCACATTTTGGATTGTGTGCGGATCTATTTCGGCAATGGTTGTTTCAATATTTGTTTTCAAATGCTCAATTATTTGTGGACTGTGTGTAAAAATCCAAGACGTCAAATCACAACTCCTTGCCGGCCAATTCACGGCACCATTTTGACTGATAATGCGGCCATCGAATTTTTGACGCAGTTTCGCTATTGTAACGCCCGATGTGTGGCATGGCGCACCATCTTGCTGGAACCAAAGGTCGTCCAAGCCAATATCTTCAAGATGTGGCCACAAAAAAGATGTTAACATGTGGCGGTAGTTGATTCCATTGACCGTAACGGCCAATAATGCCGTCACGCCACAAGCCGCATCAAACAGTAATACGCAATGGATGCATTGGCTTCTCCACATATCCTTGTGGATTTTCCGATCCCCAAATGCGACAATTTTGTTTGTTTACGAACCCACCGAGATGGAAATGTACCTCGTCCGAAAAGATGATTTTTTGAGCAAAATCCTCATCAATTTCGACTTTGTCGCAGGCTCATACGGCGAATCGATATCGAGGCAGACGGTCACGGGGCTTCAATTGCTAGACCAATTGAATGTTTCTGTCAAAAAAACAATGACATTAGTCACATTAGACGAGTTTTGAGAAAACCTGATGATGAGCGGTTCACACGCTCGAAACTAGTAGTTTTATAATTATTGTAAATAAAATAAATATTCACAATAAAAGAAAGTTATAAATTTTAAAACTTTTGTTTTTACAAAAAATTGAGAAAATTTGGAAATTTATTTTTAAATATTGTGAAAAGTTTTCGTGGTTACATCGCAAGATGTTAATATATATAATGACATTAGTGTTGCCAGAGCCAAAATAACCGATATGTCAAATCTGAACCGATTATTGTGGCACCTTATATACATTAAATTTGTTAATTTTCCGTCAAATCGGCTATTTGCCGTCAAATCGTTAAATTGCTGTTAATTACCGGTAAATCCAATTCTTAACACAATTGTTTCACTTTACATTATCGAAGCCATTAAAAAAATAGTTAAAATCTCTAAGTATTCTTAGAAAATTTTATTAAAATTGATTTAATTTCATTCAAAAATTTGTTGTTTATATTTTGGTGCACGGATTTTAGCTTGACGACCGATTAAAAATAAAATTAAAGCTTTTAAATGAAACCAAATTACTTTTAATGAAATTTTCTAACTTATAGATTTGAACTACTTTTTAATAATTTTGATACCTATGGCAAATCAATTTTATGAAAAATTTCTTTTGATGGTTTGAAATGCCGGTTTGTCCTTTGTGCTTGGATGGCGTAACGTCATTGTATAAAGCAAAATATAACGGGTGTAAAGTAGATTTTACACCTTGCAATTGTGCAACAGTAGTTTATTTGGAATAATTTACTAAGTTTTGGTTCGCAACAGATTTTTTCTAAATTAAGACTTCCCTAAATAATTGAGTAGCAAATGGTTTGTTCGAAGGCACATACTGTCAACATCAACCCAACCAATACTGATACCATTAACATCAATACAATCTGAAATAAATACCGCTCTAACGAAACAACCAAAGAAGGGCAGAAATCAAAAACGTCCATCAGATGCCAATAACTCTAATCCGTTTGAGAATTTTGAAGTTTTCAACAATATGGTAGAACATAGAAAACTAATAAAAGTGGTCAAAAATAAAGAACCTTGCCTTCTTCAACAAATGGCCAGAAACTGAAAAAACGAAAATGATTCTTTATATAAGCCTCCTAATTAAAGAGATAGAGAGAGTTATTTAAAAGTGTTGACGTTAATTTAATTTTGTTTATTTTTGTCGACGGCTGAACTGATACAAATAACTACTTTTATCAACTTTTGATATACCGGGTGTTTCTTTTAAACTGAGACGATCAAATATCTCGAAAAATAGCCACTCTACGGAAAAAATGTCCATAATCAAAATTTAATCATACCGCGGGGGAAATACATTAGTGCAAAAAAATAGTCCCCCACCCCCCCGCTTTGTAGGTGGGGCGGGGGTAACTTTTAAACTAAGATAGGAAGCCATATTTTTTATTGCAGATACGGATTCTACGACTAAAAGTACGTATGATTTGAATGAAATATTTTGTTCGGTTCATGATAGATGGCGTTGTAATCGACGAAATTCAATTTTTTCAATTTCTTCTTCTTAGAACACACGCATTCGATTCTGCAATACGTTTGAAATAAAAAACATCACGTTTTCATTGGAAATACTCGAAATTCGTCATCAAAACAATTTATTCAGTTTTGTAAATCACATTTAACGTTTGTGTTATTTAACTATGCTGATTGCAAATAAAGAAAATGTGAAATAACCCATTGTTATTGTATAACCCACGCTGCTAGGGGCAGCGTGAGTTAAATTTGGTATAACAAAATGTTGAGTAGTCATTGGAAAATTATTCGTAGTCAAATTGAATGAAAAACTATATTCCAAAAATTAGTTAAATTAAAGTACACCATGACAATTTAAAGAACGGTCACTACGATAAAATGTATTTCAAAATTCAATGCTCCACTGTGAAAACACAAAATGGAACTATTTCTTATTAATTTGCGAAATTAATTTCAACAAAAGTGGACGTTGTATGCCACTCGTGAGCAAAGAGATATTATCCACTCGGGATAATGTCCCACTCGGCTATCGCATCGTGGGACAAACTTATCCCTCATGGATAATATCTCGTTTTGCTCACTAGTACCATAAATAACTATTGTTCACGACTAACGTATAATATACTCATTATACGTTTGTTTCTTCAATAATAATGATATCCATTATTCACTGCTAGTTTATCTAGTAGTCCCTTCTTCCGTTATTCACTACTACCAAATAAAAATTTCATTTTTGAAATTTTATCTAGTATTCTCTTGCCATTTTCATTATAATTAAATTGAGACGTCAAAATGTCGACGCAAATTATTTTAGGTTTATTTAAAGGATTTGATAATAAAATACAATGTTTTATCGGTCGTGGACAAAGTATCGTATTCTACTGGCATAGAATGGTTGTTATTCACTCAGATGATTTACGACACTCGCCTATCGGCTCGTGTCGGTAAACTTCATCTGCGTGAATAACAGCTATCATTATATGCTCGTTGAATAATATACTATTTCCGTATGAATAGGTAATTTTATTTCATTTAACAATTTCAAGTAGATCATACTTTTTTGGGTGTTGGGTGCGTCTCAATAGGGTAGGGGTTGATCGTCTGTAGCCATGTATCTCGTGGTCTATATTCCAACGCTGCAACTATGTAGAAACCACCAAATGTGTCTAGTATACCTCCACGTGGTAACACCCGGGCAACGATGTGAAGCATCGGCGAAATACTAGAGGCGAGTACAATACACTATAAATGAGCAATGAGCAGAACAAATAAGGAAACTAATACCCCAGGTGGTACACCTGTTGCTCAGGTAAATCCACCCTCTTCGGAGGTCGGTCTCATGGATTCTGGGGGAGACCAGCCATTGCTATACTACAATTATTTTAACCAATCCCAAGACATGTTGGTGAATAAACAAGCTCATTTGAGTGAAATAGAAAAGGATAATTCACATCCCTTCCAGAGGAGTAACAAAGTCGCGTATTCTCCGAAAAGAGGCGGTAGTCCCTCCATTGAGGCCAGCAGCCACAACACTCGTTTTACAAACGAAGAAAAGCTTCACAATGAATTGTGTAAAGCTAATAATGCATTAGTTGAAGCCAACAATATAAATAAGCAACTGAATGTTACAATTGCATGGATGCAGGAGCGTATGAAGACGCTTGAAAACGAAGTTAAAGCTCTTAAGCCAAAGGAGGACATCGGTTCTACTCCTAACCAGAATACAACTCCACAAGAGTATCATACGGATGAAGAAGAACTAGCTCGAGAAACTGAGTGGATTAGAGTTAAAGGTGGGAGAAAAAAAAGGAGACGGAATAATACGCCCTCCCCACCTCAATTAAAGGATAATGTTCCAAATATTATCCAGAAACAACCAAAAAAAATACCTCCACCACCACCAATAGTAATAGATGAAGTCAAAGACTACGATGTACTCTATGAAAAAATAAAAACCATAACTGCTACTGATAAGTTTAATGCAAAGGAATGGAAACACCATCAAAATAAACTTAGAAGATGCTGAAACATACAGAAAATTGACAAAAATGTTAAATGAAGAAAAACGTGCTTGGCACACGTTTGAAGATAAACAAACCAGACCAATTAGGGTCATGGCTAAAAACTTACACTCTACGTGTAAACCAGATAAAATAATTGATGACCTGAAAGCAAAAGGATTTAAGGCAACTGAAGCATCGATTAAGCTAAAACGGAGAGGCAAAGTACCTCTCAACATGTTTATGTTGACCTTCGATACTGATGAAGATATCGAAAAAATTTATCAAATTAAGTACATCTTGGGGTGCAAAGTGGTTATTCAGCCTCTAAGAAGGTCTAAGCTTATACCACAATGTAAACAATGTCAAGCCTATGGACATACACAAAAATATTGCAACAGGGAACCTAGGTGTGTCAAATGTTTAGGTAAACATCATACCAAAGATTGTGTAAAAGCCCAAAATGTTCAACCTAAATGCGTTCACTGTGGAGAAAACCATCCGGCTAACTACAGAGGATGCAGCGTTGCTATTGAACTGCAAATTATCAAAAATAAGAACGTGATTGCTAAAAATCCAAGTTCATTCAGGAAACAAGCGGTTAAGATGAACCGACCCGAAGTAAATCGTAGAGTGTCGGGAACTACTCAAGGACAATTTGGTAAAATGACTTATGCTCAAGTAATGATGAGCAACGGAAATCCAGGAAAAACTGCTCAAAATGACGATATAAGTCAAACACTTAAATTAATTTTAAGCAGACTAAATACATTTGATGAGCGATTACAGAAACTAGAGTACAGCACTAAGGGAGCCATCCCTAAACAGAAAAATGGCCCAAGATCTTAGAATCTTATGTTGGAATGCCAATGGACTGATGCAACATCAACAAGAACTGCAAGTGGTCCTGGACACAGAAAAAATCGATGTATGTCTCATCACGGAAACACACTTCACTAGACATTCAAACATTAAATTTAAAAATTATCAAATATATCACACTATTCACCCTGGAAACACTGCTAAAGGAGGTAGTGCTGTTATAATTAGAAATAGTATTCATCACTATGCGGAGTTAAAATATGAAACGGAAGAAATACAAGCAACTGCTGTTATTGTCAAATCCAAAAGTAGTTATATTTGTATTGCTAGTATTTACTGCCCACCGAAGCACTCAATGAAAGAAAAAGATTATCTCGAGTTCCTCAGTCAATTAGGAAAACGATTTGTACTTGGAGGAGACTTTAATGCAAAAAATGTCCACTGGGGATCCAGATTAACAACAACTAAGGGTAAAGAACTCCTAAAAGCTATCAGAAAATGCAGTTGTGAAGCCCTCTCAACTGGAAAACCAACCTACTGGCCAACTGATCCAAACAAAGTGCCAGATCTGATTGATTTCTTTATAATAAAGAACATATCTGTAAATTATGTACAAGTAGATGAAAGCCACGACTTAAACTCTGATCATTCACCAATACTTCTAACGTTAAGTGAAAAAATCATTCAGAAAGAAAGAAACCCTTTCCTAGTAAATAATCACACTAATTGGGCATGCTTTAGACTATCGCTAGAAGAAAAAATTAACTTAATGGTTCCATTAAAGACTGAAGAACAATTAGACAAAGAAGTTCACAAATTTGTAAACGATATACAGCAATCAGCTTGGGAAAATACTCCTGAAATTAAAACGAAAATCAAGGGAAACAATTACCCTATGGAAATTAGGGAACTCCTCGCAGAAAAAAGAAGAGCGAGAAGAGTATGGCAACAAACAAGGGCCCCCCAAGATAAAACTCATTTGAACAACCTCACTCAACAATTAAGAAGAGAGATCAAAGAATTGAAAGATGAATCAATCAGCAACTATTTAAGAAAATTAACTAATGATAACAGTACTGATTATTCTCTTTGGAAAGCAACCAAAAGAATCAAAAGACCAATAATGCAGATTCCCCCAATAAAAATAGCAGGTGAGAAATGGGCTAGAAATAATGAAGACAAAGCTCGAGAATTTGCCGAACACCTCGAAAAAATATTCCAGCCACATGAAGACCAAACGTTGGTAGCCGAGATAATAACTGAACAAGCTGTGAAAGAAAGTAAAGAAATCCTACCCACAACACCAAAAGAAGTCATGCGTGAGATAACAGCTAATATGAATACGAAAAAAGCTCCTGAGTACGATCTTATTACTGCAGAAATCTTAAAAGAACTGCCAAGGAAAGCTCTGGTGAAACTCACCAATCTTATAAATGCAGCATTTAGAATCAAATGTGTACCAAGCTTATGGAAAATTGCAGAAGTAATTATGATCCCAAAACCTGGGAAACCACCACACATAACATCGTCTTATAGGCCAATTTCGCTATTGCCAGTCATGTCCAAACTCTTTGAGAAGCTTCTGGTAAAAAGATTAAATCCGATAATCGAGAGTAAAAACTTGATCCCAAATCATCAGTTCGGTTTTCGCAACCAACACTCAACAATTGATCAAGTACACAGAATAACCAGTATAATTGAGAAAGCATTAGAGGAGAAAAAAGTCTGTTCAACAGTATTTCTAGACGTTGCACAAGCGTTTGATAGAGTGTGGCATGAAGGACTTAACCACAAGTTAAGGAATCTTCTACCAATGCAATTTGCTAAGATACTAGAATCATACTTGAAAGATAGGTTCTTCAGGATTAAGTTAGATGATAAATTTTCTGAATTGAAAGAAATCAATGCAGGAGTTCCACAGGGCAGTGTATTAGGGCCGGTTTTATACCTACTATATTCTTATGATCTTCCTACATTAGAAAACAACACAGTGGCAACTTTTGCAGATGATACGGCGATCTTAGCTGTTGGAAAAAGCAACGAAGAATCAACACAGAAGTTACAATCAGCCATAACTCAAATATATAAATGGACAAAAAGATGGAGAATAAAACTAAATGAAGCTAAATCAGTTCACATCAACTTTACAAACAGACGATTCGAACATATTCCGATTACCATAAATCGGGAAATAATACCGCATGCGAACACAGCTAAGTATCTCGGCATGACCCTGGATGCTAAACTACGATGGAAAGCACACGTCAAGAAGAAAAGTGAAGAATTAAGACTTAAATACAGAAAAATGTATTGGCTGATGGGAAGGAACTCTTCTTTATCAACATACAACAAGCTTCTACTTTATAAGCAAATATTGAAACCGATTTGGACTAATGGTATTCAGCTTTGGGGTTGTACCAAACAGAGCAACGTAAATATCATCCAAAGATTTCAGAATATGGTATTAAGGAACATCGTTGATGCACCTTGGTATGTTAGGAACAATGACCTTCATAGGGACCTTAAAATGAACCTCATCTTAAATGAAATCAAGGAAAAAGCACGGAGACATGAAGAAAGGCTCCGCCAACATGTGAACATTGAGGCAACTCAGCTCCTAAGCATCACGAATTTAGTTCGCAGACTTAAAAGAACCAAACCTTTTGAGCTGGTGTGATTGTCAGTTTAAGCAGCATTATGCTGATCTAAAATCCACAACAAAGATGTGGTTTACATCAATTTACCAAACACTATGGAATGCCAATGGGAAGAAGCCATAGATTAATTTAAGTTAGTAAATTAAGTCAGAAACAAATTGCTAATTAGTCCAGGAGACTAGATTGTAATTACATAAAATAAATAAATAAAATTTATTTTAAATTAAAAAAAAAAATTTAACAATTTACATTTTTTTTAATCTAAGGTAATGAATTAATGTCTTTAAAAAAAAATGTATATGGTACAGATTTATGTGGTAATATATGAAATATATATATATACATAAAGTCAGAAACATTCAGATGTAAACGACAAATAAAAATGAACGAAATAATAAAATTGAGTTTTATTACTTCCGACAGAACAAAAACAAAACATGTTTTATGGTGTGATGTCTTATATGTATGTCTATACTGTCCTTCACGTATTTACCTAGAAAGAAAACAAATCTACTTCTAACGGAACTTACGATAAAATTTCTCTAAATATGTAGGCGTATACATCTGAATGTTTCTGACTGTATATAAAATTTTATATAATAAAGCCAGTAAAGAAGAACATATGGCAATTGCATAATACAGCAAATGAAGTAATTCGAGGATTGAAAAGTTTAGGACCGCAAGCTGAATCAAGAGTTCCTTGGCTGGTGTACTTACTATCCAGTAAACTTGATAACAATACCAGGGAAATATGGGCACAACATTCGGTTGACAGTGAATTTCCAACCATTCAGGACTTCTTAAAATATCTAGACACAACAGTAAGAAGTCAACATCATCAGGCACTGCAATCAAAAATTTCACTACCATGAATATTGCATGTATTTTATGTTGTTACGACCGGCATACGTCTCCACTTGAAACAGGGAAAAGATTTTTGCGAAGATCCCAAACGCTCAAATAATCTAAAATTTTTTGTTTATATAGTTATAAATACCATGACCACCATGGTGTTATATTTATGCTCCATTTTATGATTTCCAAATTTAAATTTAATATTCCCTCTGATTGTTATGTAAACATATTTTAAATTTTTATGCATTTACTTGTTTTCTTTCTATTCTATATTCTCCTCATTATCATGTACAAGCATATATATCTCTTGCGAGTTGGTGTTTGTACATGTATTATGTAGTATGAGATAGAATGTTTGCTTTATTAAAATGTTCAATCTGGAATATTCTATTTTGCTTTCTGGTATCATTGGTTTAAATTGACGCGTGATATTTTTTCTGAGTGGGGAATGAACCGATCGGTGTATTCGACATGAGTCCGATGCGGCCGTACAGATAGGTGTGCACATATGTTCGTCGTCGTTGTTCGTCTTGTTCGCTGTATTTGTGTACGAAAAAAAAACATAAATACCAATAAAGATTTTACAATAATAAAAATAAAAAAATGATGAAATGTGTGCACTGATACAACGAATAAGACGAACAGCGATACGAAATGGTAAAAATAAAGAAAATAGGAGGGGGAAAATTTTGACTGATCTTTTTTGTTGAATAAAAAATAAAAAATTAAAAGTAGTCTAGTTTTGATTTTTATAAAAAACGGTCGAGTTTGAGCCTCGTTTTGAACAAGACCAATTTTATAGATATATTAAGGTAAGTTTGAAGTTAATAAATTTAATTAATAAATTTCATAAATTAAGAAAATAAATTTTATCTAACGCATAAATAACAAAAAAAAAAAATTTGTATTTGGTATCATTTTTAGATTGATTATGTTTTTGTAGGTTAAGTAGTAGTAGTAAACATTTACCAATACAGTATTATGTATTAAATTGAACTTATGTATTATAAATTTTTTTATTGAATTTTATTTAATAAAATTATAAAAAGTGTTTTTTTTTGCCATTAAAAATAAATAAAACAAAAATAATAATAATAACCATCACATAAACAGTAGATTAAATCAAGTTGTTTTCTTTATTGGTTTTTTTTTTGCGCTTGATATTCATATATCTGTATGGTGAAGCCTTTGGTGTATTGATACAGATATAAGACTTAATGCTCTGGATACAAACAGTGAGTTGAATTATTGTGAAATCGAACTGTGATTTTGTGAGTTGTGTGTGATAACGGCCAGCGATACTCTGGTTTAGTCGTTTACAACTGTACAGCGCGTACAGAACGAGTGACCATTCTCGCCCGTGGGGGCAGGGCAACCATTTTGAGGGGGATCCTGCGACGGCGCTGTTTGCTGTGTGGTCGGACGGGCCATAAGAAAAGGTACCAAAATCTAGGAGGAAAACCAACTGTAAATTTCTGAAATTTTTGTTGTAACAGTTAGTATTTCCCCCAATTATTTCCTTTTTATTATATATTTGTTTGGCAGTCGTATTGTCGATGTGTGGTGGTGCACCGATTTGGTGAAAACCCCACTCAGAGCAATTTTCGGCATATTACTTTTTTCTTCGTTTTGATTTGATTGCGTTTGTGGAATTTCCGCTGTTTTCTTATTCACTTCAACTCGGTTGTCCGTTTTAGGGTGTGGTTCGATCCCATAACGGTTCTTTTTGTCTTTCAGATATTTTTTTGGTGTTACTTCTTAATTTTCTTAAAACAGTGAATAGTGAAAGTGAAACTTAATATTAACGTAGAATCAGTTTTAACGTAATTGCCGTATATTTTTCTTGCATAATTTTCATTTTTTTTCCTTTTACCGTAACAAAAATTCTTTTTGAATTTTCTTGTTGTTGTGTGCTACGCCGCACCATGTGCGGTTAAACCAACTAATTGATCGGATGATGTGAGGTGTGGTCGTGTGAAGGGTCGGTCTTTTCCACCCTACTTTAACTATATAAATAGTAACCATAATATTGTCACGTGTAAATCTCGGTCAAATTGGTGTCATATTTGTTATAGAAAGCACCATACTCTGTTGCATCCAGATACACTTAACCAAGAATTAATTAAACAGGAATCACTTAAACAATCACCTGTAGTTTCAGCTGAAGCAATTGAAGCAAATACCACACCAACATATGCTATTGTTCTACGAACAAGTTCAAAACCAAATATATCGATTTTTCCTACAGTGATGATTAACGTGAAAGATAATAAATAATGGTAATGTTCAACAATTAAGAACACTACTAGACTCTGCATCTGAAGATAATTTCATTTTGGAAAGTGAATTAAAAATACTAGGCATGAAACGCAGAAATGGCAGAAATGGTGAATTACAAGTGAAAGGTCTCGGAGATCAATTAGTTTGTTAAACAAAGGGTATTGTTGTACTTGAAATATCAAATTCAGACAGATCATATATTGGTCAGATTCAATTGCATGTTGTACCAAAAATTGTTACGATCGTACGCTACGATTGCGCCGCAACTGACTGATGAACAGATTGAATGCGAGGAATTGTTCAATAAAACTACGGCCAGTTAGCATATAAGATATCACACGATAAGCTAGGTTCATTTACGATTGCTTTAAACCATCTCGCCGGTTTCAGAAAGAAACAAAGTTTAAAACTTGTATTGCAATTTTGTACAGGAATATGAACAACTGGGCCACCAAAGATTGCTCTGTACCCCATCATGGCGTTTTGAAAGAAAGTACCATGATAAAACACCGGGTAGTCCGGGTGTCCGCCAAATCGACTAGTGGTTTATCTTTTATTGACATTCTCAAGGTAGGACCAGTTATCCAATCACCATTAATCGAAATTCTGGTTCGATTTCGCATCCACAAATTTGTAATTACTGGCGACATCGAAAAATTGTATAGAATGGTATGGATGAGTCAACAAGATAAAAAGCAACAACAAATTCTGTGGCGTAACCACCAAGTATTTATGAACTTCAAACAATTACTTATACGGTACTGGACCTGAGTTATTTTTAGCGACACGTTGCATTAGAAGGATTGCGGAAAATATGAAAGATGATTATGCATTAGCATCGACAATGTTATTGGGAGACAGACGTTTATGTCGACGAGGTCATGACGGGGGCAACAACAGTAGAAGAGCTAATTGGTGTCAAACATATTATTGTTGAACAACTAAAACAAAGTGGGTTCAACTTGCGCAAATTACAATCAAATAATTCAGACATAGTGGCAAAAGACAATCCATCAGCACCTGACACAAAATCAATTAGCAAAAATTTAAACAGCAAGGTACTAGGATTAAAATGGAACTAAACCACCGATACATGTTCTTTTAATGTTGAACTGGCATCGCTAGAGCGACACACCAAACGGATACTCTTAACTGAGTCTAGCAAGATTTTTGATCCGTTGGGCTGATTATCACCCATTACAATTAAAATAAAAATTCTGTTTCAAAAATTATGGTTGAAATCACTAGGGTGGGATGATGAAATGTCAACACAATAAAACAGATAAGTTTTTCGCATTTGGAGTTGCAAGCGGCGCTATTACTAAGTCAAATGATGAAATTTGTCGAATTAACTATTCGTGTACCTATTGATTAGATTGTATTGTAGGCAGACTCAAAACTGGTATTAGACTGGCTTGCAATTCACCAAAAAATGGAAAACATACATTTCCAACCGGACATATATGATCCTTCAAAATTATAAGCTAGATTAATGGATACATGTGCGGTCCGAAGAAAATCCTGCGGATTTTGATGGACTGACTGGCCGCTTGTGAATCTCTTTGAATGAAGATAGCTGGCCAAAAATGTACGAAAATAATAGAAATCAAATTGAAGAAAGCAGTACAAATACATTCGTGGCTAGACTTGAAAATGAATTTTTAGTTTTCAAGTTTCTTCAAATCAAGCTTTATGTTAGCAGTTATGATCAGATACGTTTCAAACCTCAAAAATAAAGTACAAAAAAAAAAATACTAAATCATGAGAAGATATCCCGAGATGAACTGCATTATTCATAAGTGAAGACTGCAATATGACCAGTAGAAGTATTTTTTGGAAGATTATAAGGTGTTGTTGGGTGGAGAAATAGTATCAACGCATAGTAAATTGAAAAGGCTAAGTCCATTTATTCACACAGATGGTTTAATAAGAGTAGGTGGACGAATTCATGAGGCATCTGCAAATTTTAAAACAAAGCATCCAATATTGTTGGTATCCAAATCGGTATTGGTGATTAGTATTGTCCATGATTGCCATTTGCTCAATAGCCATGCTGGCATCAACTTATGCGCTTCACTATTGCGCAAAAAATTTTGGATTCTTTACGGCAAAAGCATGGTTCGAGGATTATTCGAAGATGTATTCTATGTTTACGTGCAAATCCCAAATTAGAAATTTGCCAAATATTCGGCTTAGTTACACGCACGCATTCGCAAATCTCGGAACGGATTTTTATTATTGCGGACAAGGAAAATTTCATTGGTACCCTTCATCGATTTATTTCTCATCGTGGCCTTTGCAACTCGTGGCAACGTGGACAGCGTTACCAACAGCTCCTCATATGGGAAGACTATGGGAAGTTTCAGTAAAGCTATTAAAAGCTAACATGAAACGCGTTATTGGCAACAACATCTTACTACTACATGCATTTGAAAAATTATATGCAGACACGTCAGATGAGAGTGGTTGCAGTACGATTACCCCAGCTCATTTCATCCTAGGACGGGCCATGAACGATATTCCTGAAGTAGACGATAAATCAATCAGTGCACTATGGCGAACAACAAAACAAATATTGTTATAATTTCCGATGAACGAGCAATGTCATGCGTTTGGCCACTAGGAAGAATCATAGAGATTCAACCTGGAAATGATGGCATTGTGCGAGTAGTGACAATTAAAATGGAGCGTACTAACAACATCATCCAAAGAGCGATTAACAAAATTTGCAAACTGCCAGTTAATGATTAGAATCGGACCGATTCAGGACCGGCGGAATGTTAGATTTCAAGTTTGATGATAGTTGTTATTCGTTTAAAAGTAAATAAGAAAAAAAAACAAATTAACTAAAAAGTGCCGTCATGGCTTAACAACTAGTAAATATTTGATTAAAATTATGTTCATAGCTTACGGTTTTCGATATTATTGTTTTTAGACTGACAGTCGATGAAATTCAGATATTGTTAAACTTTATTTATTTTCTTTATTGTTACCGCCCAGACAGTCTCGACGCTATAGCGCAATCACACAATAGCGCGAAAGTCAAATTACATAGTAGAAATCCAATTGAAGAGAAATAATCATCATAGTATTAAGCAACAGAAAAACAGTTACCGGAGAACGTCATCAATCATCAATCTAGAAATTTTGTGACTTGTTGGCGAGTATTGGCTTTGCAATTTAACACAGACCCCTTAAAAATTGAAGTGGAGGAATATTTTTATCCACAAAGTGTCATTTTTTGCCTACTGTGCGCCTGTTGGACAAATCCAAATATCTCCAGTACCAAAGACTAGTTCGAAACAATTTCTGTACTTGAAAAATCTAGCGGATGATGTATTATAAGAACCACCAGGCCAACAAACCCAGAGTATCTCATTTTAAAAAAGGTCATACCCTCGAAATTAGTACGATTACCTTTCTAAATGGTAACCATTAAAGCTAAAGCGTGTAAACTTAGTCTAAGGTGCTAAAGGGTTTAGGCTGAAATTCTGGATTTAAGTAAATTTGGGCTTAGAATGAAAAAAACGTACAACAATTTTTGTTGAAGAACACCTTGTAGATAACAATAGCAGCTCTAGATCCGGTTCGCTAGTTGGTTTCTTAATTGTCAGCTCTGACAATGTTGAAATTATGGAATTTTCTGATTAACTGATCAACTGAACATCAATCAGTTTGCAAAACTTTTCAATCAATTTAAAAAACCATAGAAATTTTAAATATAACCTTCCAACTAACTACATATAATCGAAATGCATCATTCCGCTACAATGCCTTCAAAGTTGCTTACAAAAATAATTAAAAGTTACCAATTTAATTATAAACGATAGAAAAATTTCTTTAGCTAACTACGAATTTTAACGACGAATAGAAGAGAGTAGGTAAAATAGTTTTTTTTTTTAGAAGCAATGATACAATTATACAAAACTTTTATAGTAATTATTCAGGAAATTTACAATTCGAATCGAAATTAAAATGAAACTTGCATTTTATGATTATTATTTAAAAGTAGCAAGAGAAAAAGTTTTCTATCAAATTACGCTAAAGACTTTAATTTTTCAAATAAACTAACTATTGTATATTGCAAGTGCATAAAACGAAATGGAAAACGTACGTATTGCAAAAAGTTTCATTTTAATAACTCACAATTAAATCTTGAAATTATAAAACGTGTTTTCAATTTTATTTTGCTAGTATTATCGATGTTTTTGTTGAAAAGTTGTAGGGTGCTAAAGCAAACGTTATTTATGTGCAATGAAAATGTTCCACTTAAATTCTAATAAAACGTTGAAGGACAGATTAATAGAAAATTCAACTTTATTAAATACGCATAAAAGCTTTACACATCATCATCAACATGATCAACATAAAATAAACACCAAACAAAAAAATAAATTTAAATAAAATTTTCTTCTACATCATTCGACAAAAATCGTAAATCAAACAAATTACTGAGTATTCTCCATTTAAATTGAATTATTTTCAAATAAAATAGACACAAATAAATAAACTAAACGAAAATCTCATACATATTTCTGGTTTCCACACTTAACTGCCTATCAAAAATCAATAGTACTGTTACAGCATAGTATACAGAGTATAGTCAAATAAATATTTTATCCGATTATTAAACAGAATTTACAAGCTTTCAACATCATCGTGGGGGGCAAAAATACAATTTTATTTATTAATATATAAATAAATAAATAACAAATATTTATTTGGAAGGCGAATTTTATTGATCTTTCTTAAATTATTTGCAAATCAACAAAATGAATTTGCTCTTCATACGATACGGTGAAAGCTTGCCCTACTTAACTTTCATTTCTTACAAAAAAAGTACTTAGGGTATTTTGCATGCCTCCATAAGTATAATTAGTTCACAAATATTACGGATGTGAAATACTCCCGACATTCCAGAGAATTATCATTGGTTAGTATTACACTGTTAAAACACATTGTTATTGGAAAATTGAGTGTTATTTCAAATAATTGAGTAGTCTTTAGAAACCTATTTTTAAATATCAAGCATTAATTCAATTAAAACGGTTCAATAAAAGGCCACTTTAAGTTAAAGTGTGATTTCAACGTAAATAATTTTGTAGATTCTTATTAAACGAACGATTTATATTAGATTACGGTTGGGTTGGATAGACTAGCGAATTTATAGGCCTGTTCCATATGCTGGTCAAACCTTTCTTACCATTGTTAGCACTGGACGATATTGACGTGAAATTGGTGACAACCGACGTCTGTTTTTACGGGTCTGGAACATCCTCAAAAATCGGCGCAACACATATTGTTTTTGTGTGTGTGGATTTGGACACCTGGTACGAACACGTAAGAGGTAAATGGTACTTACACGTACCAGGTAAATGGTACGTACAAGCTTCCGTAAATACTATATATTATTTTTCTTTGGCGTCATTTATATATATATATATATATATATATATATATATATATATATATATATATATATATATATATATATATATATATATATATATATATATATAAAATGTACCTGCAATTTAGGGGGAAAACCCGAAAAATGCTAAAATATTCAAAATGCGTTGATTGCAGTTAAAGTAATGGAATAAATTAAACACTTATTTTTATTATTTTTTTTGTGTTTTTTACTGATTTATAGAGATTCTATCTTTAATATTAATATTTTGTTGCACCGCCATTTGCTTTTATTACAGCGATACACCTCTGATTCATTGAATTTGATAAATTTTTCAAAATCGTAGAAGGTATGGATTCCCAAATCGCAAACTTGAAAGCCAATTTTTCTATCTACAATTCAAAATTAATAACTCACAACTTTAGCGGTATGGCACGGAGCGTTGTCCTGTTGAAAAATAAATCTGTAAGTATCGCCAAAAAGCTTTAACGCAGAAGGCTCAAATTCGTTATGTAAGACCTGCAGATAAACAGCTGCTGTAATTTTGGAACTAAGGAAGCACAATCGACCGGTTTCATTTCCAGAAAAGCATCCCCAGACCATAACTCCTTCATTTTTCGGTGGAAGTCTTAAAAGACTCGGAGAGTTCCTGGGCGCACAGCAATCGTTTTTTTTTTCACTCGTAATGTGAACTCAGGCTTCTGGACTGGTTGGTGAGTGAAAGTGCTTTAAAACCAGCTTTAACAAGTCTATTTCTCACTGGCTGAAATTTGTTTTCCCGTTGCTCGCTCAAGATCCCCTCTTATTCGATGACATTCAAATTCAATGAATCAGAGGTGTATGTATCACTGTAATAAAAGCAAATGGCGATCCAACAAAATATTAATATTAAAGATAGAATTTCTATAAATGAGTAAAAAACAAAAAAAAAAATTAAAAAATAAGTGTTTAATTCATTCCATTACTTTAACTCCAATCAACGTATTTAGAATATTTTGGCATTTTTCGGGTTTTCCCCCTAAATTGCAGGTACATTTTTTTCCAAAAAATTAGGTCATACATGTATTTCAAATGAAACAATAAGCCAATTGTTATCAAAAGTTTTGTAATTTTAGCGAAAAAAGACTCCAATTTGCAATAAAATATGTTTGCCCTATATATATATATATATATATATATATATATATATATATATATATATATATATATATATATATATATATATATATATATATATATATATATATATATATATATATATATATATATATATATAGATATATATAATATATATTAATCAATGCCTTGCTGGATAAAAATACTGCTGATATTGCTAATAAACCATTATCTGTAGTAGTAGCTGAGACAGTAGCCAATCCCACTAGCTATACTTCGCCAGGACTAACACAGGAAATCATGGGTACTGGCACACAGATCAACTCGATTAGAACTGTACCTCTGCCGAACAAAAAAAATTTATATATTAGTCGTTTTGATCCATCTGTCACTTCTGATCGAATTGTGGAGTACATTTGTGACAAAATGCAGGACTGTTCATCAGAGGACGTTGAATGTAATTGTTACTATCCATGGATCGTGTTATCGATAACTCACTAACATTCATCTCATTTAAAATCGGATTGAATGAAACACATTACAATATGCTCAATAATTCTGAGGCTTGGCCACTTGGGGTAATAATTCGGCCATTTACTAGCTATCCACGTGTGGCAAAAAACCGGACTGGTGTAACATTCCCAACCAAACAATAACATCTGCGCCTGCCATCACACCATCTTTTAAGCCTCTCAACTGCGGAACAAATCCCCAGCCTTATTCATTCTTAAATATATATTACCATAATTCGAGCGGCATTCGAACTAAATCTAAGTCTCTATATCTGTCAATTTTGGAGGAGAATTACGACGTTATTTGCATCACGGAAACGTGGTTGACTGCCCATTATAGAACCGAGGAGTATTTTCCACCAACTTAAGCAGTTTATCGGAGAGACAGACATCTACAGCAGGACACTTATGCCGTGGGGGCTGGTATTATAATAGCCGTCTCTAACAAATACTCATCTATGCCGATAACGTTAACCAACTGCGGTACTGAAGTTGTTGCTGTGCGCTTACGGTTTCATTCATACTCGCTGATCATTTGTGTCACATATATACCATGTCATTCAAGCGTCGCGGTTTATGATATGTTTTTGGACACCGTGAAACTTAATAATACTGCACTTCTTCAACCTGAGGACCGCTTATTTATGTTTGGTGATTTTGATTTGCCAGGTATTGTATGGGAGTATATGGATAACAATTTAATTCCCATAAACATGAACGATGATGTGGAAAACTTCATATCTGGATATTTTCGTTGGGACTGAAACAATGTATCAATGTGAAAAATTGCAGTAACAACGTGTTAGACCTAGTCTTTGTGCCAATTGATCATGAGATGACCGTCACAACCTGTGATGATTTAGCTGGATCTGCAAGTATTCATCATTTGCCGCTAAATATTTCAGTCTTGTTTGAATACAGTGAATTCATCGAAAATAATACCGACTCTGTCATCTGTAACTTAAAAATGGGTGATTATGTTTCTTTAAGTGCATTTTTTGATGGATATAATTGGTCTTCATTTTATAACAGTAATAATATGGACGATATGTTGAACGAATTTTATAAAATTGTTCAAATGGGCATTGAAACATTCATTCCTAGATTGGTAGTTTCAAGCCCCAAGAAGGAACCGTGGTATAACAATGAATTGATAAATTTAAAAAATAGAAAGGATAAGGCTCATAAACGTTATAAACTATCTCCGAATACAGTAAATTACAACTCATTTAAGGTTTTACGTAAAAAGTATGTATTTCTTAACCGATTTCTTTACAGTAATTATGTTTTGGAGGTGGAATCACAAATTAAATCGAAACCCAATCACTTTTGGCATTTTGTTAACTATAAAAGAAAATCTGATGGTTACTCTTCCACAATGTATTTGAAAGACCGATTCTGTGATAACATTAAAGATAAGGTTAATTTGTTTGCTGATTTCTTTGAGAGCGTTTATAATCCAGATTCAGGTTCTAATCTCTGCAGCTTGAATAATGTCACGAGTAATAAGAAATTTTCAATGTTTCGTTTGGAAATTGATACAATCTTATCGGAATTGTCAAATCTTGACATTAACCATAGTGCCGGCTTTGATTCGTTACCGCCTTTATTTTTAAAATTGACCGGTAACGCAATTGCCGCTCCGGTGTGCTTTCCATTTAATAGAAGTCTAGGAGAGGGATATTTCCCCACTTTTTGGAAGTGATCGCTTATTAAACCTATTTTCAAATCCGGGATTCGTGGTAATATTGAGAACTATAGGGGTATTTGTATAATTTCAGTCTTACCCAAGTTGTTTGAGAAACTTGTTAAAGATCAATTATTCTTTCACGTGAAAACTTTTATCTCTCCTAAACAGCATGGTTTCTTTCCAGGCAGATCAACTGTTACTAATTTACTCTTGCTTACAAATTGTGTCTCTAATGCCTTACATAGAGGTAAAATTGTGCAGGTTGTGTACACGGATTTCTGTAAGGCCTTTGATAAGATTGATCATGACTTGCCGTTGAATAAACTTGATTCCTCGCATTGTAGTTTTCTCGGTGCAGTAAACACAGTTAAATAAAGTGGTTTGAACCAAAAACCTGTTTAGATAAAAATTTTTAAAAACAGTTCGAGTTCTAGTTGTACATTATAACATAGTACAGTTTGGTTAAACCAAAAATCGTGTTAGTGGAATATAAACAATAAAATACAAATATTAAGAGTGTGTATAACGTAATTATTATAGCTGTGAAATAAAACATGGGAAAAAATAAAGGAAAAAAGAAGAATTCAGACTTTGAAGATACGAACGGATCATTTAATAAAAAAATTGACAATTTGCATTTATCGAGTATAACGCATAGTGGATCATCAACCGTTAATCAAAACAACGAGGCCACTGACAATCTTAAGGCTACAGAAAACTTACTGCTAAAATAAGAAATGGAATTATTAAAACGAGAAAATGAGTTGCTGAAATCAACGGTCGGACAGTCAAGCACTCTGAATTGTAGTTTTACATTCAAAGATGTAGAAGAATCCTTAAGCAAGTTCAGTGGAGATAGCAATTTGAAGATCGAGAAATGGATAACTCAGTTTGAAGAAATGGCGGCAACAATAGGGTGGAACGAAATACAAAAACTAGTATACACTAAGCGATTACTAGTTGGCACGGCTAAACAAAGCGTTAATTCGAAATCTGGTATAAAAACCTGGCAAGATCTTCAGGAATTCTTGAAACAAGAATTTAAAGTGTCCGTAAATTCAGCACAGATTCTCAGGATGTTAAGCGAGAGGCAGAAAAAATCAAACGAATCATTCTACAGCTACCTTTTGGCAATGCAAGAAATTGCACAATTAGGATGTGTAGAAGATGAGGCATTATTCGACTATGTCATATTTGGCATAGTGGATGCCGAAGTTAACAAATCGGTATTAAATGGAGCAGAATCAATGGAACAATTTAAAAATAAGCTAAAAATTTATGAAAAAATTCAAACCAAAACAGTAAGGAAACCAGAAGCTCCAATTATAATAAGGAAGAATCAAGAAGTCGACGAGGCCTACGATGTTACGCATGTGGTGATAGCAGTCATTTGGGACGTAACTGTCCGAATAAAAGAAAGGGAGTCAAATGTTATAAATGCAATAACTTTGGTCATATTGCAACTAATTGCACGGAGACAACGAAATCTAATGTATTGGTAGTTAAAGAGTTAGTAAATAACAATATGAAAAAAGTTATAATTAATGGTGTCGAACAATATGCAATGGTAGACAGCGGTAGTGATTATAACTTGATAACACGTAAAAAACATGTTATGCTCGGAAGTCCACAATTAAGTGCAGATGTTAAAAAACTTCGTTGTGCAGGATCACAATATTTGATCACCGATGGATGTTTTTCAGCTTGTGTGAATATTGATAACGACACTTACAATTGTTATTTCCATGTAGTAGCAGACAACTTGCTACCAGTAAGCGTTATAATCGGGAGGGAACTAATTCAACAGACCATCACAATATTAACCCCTAATGAAATAATAATAAAAAAATTATTACCGGATAATTATGTTTTATCTGTTCATCAAGAAGACGAGTTTCCTGTTGATATCAGCCATGTAAGTACTAAAGCTATAACTAACAAACTTCGAAAATTAGTCATGAATTACAGCCCTGTTAAAGAAGTTATCGAACCAGTAGCAGTCAGATTGAAAATATTGTTGAGCGACGAGAAGCCGGTATACCAAAGGCCGAGGCGCCTAGCACCTTTAGAAATGAGTATAGCAAGACAACAAATAGAAGAATGGCTGGAGCAAGGTATAATCCGGAATAGCACCTCAGAATATGCTAGTTCAATTGTGTTGGTTAACAAGAAAGATGGTACTAAGAGGCTGTGCGTGGATTATCGCAAACTCAACCAAAAAATAATAAAAGATCGATACCCGTTACCGTTGATCGAAGAGCAGATCGACCAACTTCAGGAAGCTTACCTTTATACAACGTTGGACCTCAAAGAAGGATTTTTTCATGTACCTCTTGAAGAGGAGTCCATTAAATATACGGCTTTCATAACAAATTTTGGACATTATGTGTTCTTACGTACACTGTTCGGACTTTGCAATTCGCCTTCCGTGTTTCAAAGGTACATTAATCAAATATTCCAACCTTTGATTTTAAATAAACAGATTTGTGCATATATGGATGACCTAATAATTCCGAGCAAAGATGAGGTAGAAGGAGTTGAAAGATTAGAGAAAGTATTGGGAATCGCTGAGAAACATAATCTTAAAATCAAATGGAGCAAGTGTCAATTTTTGAAAAGGAAAACAGAATATTTAGGTTACGAGGTCGAAAATGGATTCATGAGGCCGTCAAGCGACAAAATGGGGTCAATTAGGAGTTTTAAGGAGCCAAAAACGGAAAATGCTTACAAAGGTTCTTAGTGCTACACTGCGACGCATGTAAACAAGGGATAGCATCAATATTGCTTCAACGAGACGACGTCGACCGAAAATTGCATCCTGTATTTTATTACAGTCGTAAAACTTCTCCTAGCGAAAAAAACTATACAAGCTACGAATTAGAGGCACTAGCTATCGTGAAATCTTTGAGCAAATTTCGTGTATATTTGCTGGGTTTAAAGTTTAAAATCATTACGGACTGCATGGCGTTCAACTCAACCATTAAGAACCATTAAGAAATATCGTCAAGAATCGCCGGTTGGGTATTGCAGTTGCAGGAGTTCGACTTTGAAATGGAACATCGCACTTCAAATTTAATGCGTCATATGGATGCATTAAGTAGAGCACCGCAGATTTTAGTTATAGAAGAAGATATTATTAATAAAATTAAGTCGCTCCAACATAAAGATGACAATTTAAAACCAATATTTGAGCTGCTAAGGTTGGGTTCGTATGAAAATTTTAAATGTATTAATGAAATTTTGTATAAAATAGATAGTGGCAAGAGGCTTTTAGTGGTCCCGAAAACGTTACAGTCAGCTGTCATTCAAAAATGCCATGAACAAGAACATTTTGGAGTGGAAAAAACAGAGGAACTAATCAAAAGGGAGTTCTTCATCAAAGATGTGACAGAGAAAATAAAAACTTATATACAGAATTGCATACACTGTATCTTGGCTGAGCGAAAAAGAGGGAAATTAGACGGATACCTCCATCCAGTTCCGAAAAGTGATGCACCGTTGTATAGGTTTCACATTGATCATTTGGGTCATTTGGAAAACACGAGAAAATCATACAAATATATTCTATCTTTAATTGACGGGTACTCGAAATTTGTATGGCTTTACCCGTGTAAAACACTTTCATCAGCAGAAGCGATCCAAAAGTTAAACCTCCAGAAGGCCGTATTTGGTAATCCATATCAGCTAATCGCCGACAGGGCACCAACATTTTGCTCGGAAAAATTCAAGGGATATTGTGACGTGGAGAAAATTCAGCTACATTTAATTACCACCGGTATGCAGAGAGGTAACGGACAGGTCAAAAGGCTCAACCAGATTGTAATACCAGCACTCACGAAACTCGTCGGTGATAAACCGGAGGACTGGTTTAAGTATACGGACAAACTACAATGATATTTGAACAATAGTTATCACCGGAGTATTGGCATGACTCCTTTTAAGACTATGTTTGGTATAAAAATGCGTTGCCCAGAAGAATTACGAATTTCGGAAGCTATAGATGAAGCTTCTTTAGCCGCTTTTAATGAAGAACGTAATGAACTCAGAGATAGAGCGAAGCAGAGTATATTAAAGATGCAACATGAAAATTCATCTCAGTTTAATAAAAAACGAAAGAACCCAAACCAATACAATTTGAACGATTTGGTAGTAATTAAGAGAACTCAGTTTAATGGAGGCGGTAAACTTCAAAACAAATTCGTGGGCCCTTATATAGTTACAAAAGTACGAGGTAATGACAGGTACGACGTATTTACCTTTATAAAAACAAAAACAAAATATAAATTCTCCAAAACATTATTGTTGACAGTAGATGTTGGGAAACAAGACGAGACATAGTCCAAATAAAAAACATTTTTTTTAAAGATTAATGAATTATTAATCTTAACTGGCGCCGAAACAGTGAGTTAAGTGAAAGTGAATAGTGTAAAAGTTCAAGTTATTATTACCGTGAGAACATAATAACAGGCAAAAGACAACTAATCCCACGAGAACTTAGGAATTTTGCCTACGAACGTAATAAAATACAGTTATACCCACGAGAACATAGCCAATTTTATTACACACTACCGTGAGTGAATATCGTACCGCAGTAGGCCGCCAGCAAGCATAAACGCTAGCAGCTAAAAAGGAAATTACGGATCATCCGGACACAAGTAGCTGACTCAAGTGTACAACACCCGGAGTGCACTTAAAATACCTCTGAGGAAACACTAATCCTCAGATCAAGAATTACCCAGGAGAAATTCCTCAAAAATAATGAAAATAATAATTTTGTAAGTACAAGTAATAAAATCGTAATAAAAACGCGTAATAATTAATAAAAATAAAAAAAAGTGAAAATTTATAAAGAGTATAATATTCAATTAATAATCACTTAACAAATTAATACAGAAAAAGTGAAAATTTATAAAGAATAAGAATATTCAAGTAATAATAATATAATAATAAAACATATAATAATAATAAAATAATAAATATTCATTCGAAATTCAAAACTTATTTAAAAACAAAATTGCCAAATATTGTAAAAATGGAAGAAATTCAGACAACAATAAGACAGTTGACGGGGGCACTCAACGCCCAAATCGAATTAAATAAAAAATTAGAAAGAAGAATTGGCCAGTTAGAAAATCAAGTGGAAAACAAAACACCAAATAATACAACACTCGTGGCACCCAGAACAGAACAGGAGCTTAAAGACATCGGCAAACTACCAGACTGCGTCAAAGAACTACAAGTTTTTGACGGAAATCCATCACATTATGTGTCATGGATATACAGTGTAGAAAGTATCCTAAAAGACTACGAGATAGTGAAGGATAAACCTGTATATAGAGCCATATTACAAAGTATAAGACAGAAAATACGAGGAACGGCGGACGCAGCTCTCTTATCATATAACATTTTCGACGAAAATTGGAGTGCGATAAAAGGATGTCTTCGTTAGAGGTTTAACTGGGGATATATCAAGAATGCTAACAATTGAGAGACCGACAAATCTCCCAGAGGCGTATTCATCATGTCTAGAGATACAAAATCTCAATTTTCAGAGTATGCCAATACACAATAGGAATTTTGACAATTCAATCATAATTCCCGTAAACCAAATCAATGCGAATAGAGTTCAACAATACACGAAGCCGATACCGCTACCCAGAATATCGCTGCAACAGAGGAATATGGGGTACAGTATACAGTATCAACAACCATACCAGCAACAACCATATCAGCAACAACCATTCCAACAACAGCAGTATCAACAACCATACCAGCAACAACCATATCAGCAACAACCATACCAACAACAGCAATATCAACAGCCATACCATCAACAACAAAATTACCTTGTACCACCACCAGCAAGGCCGCAATATCCAAAACCACCAACACCGATGGAGGTGGACGAATCTATAAAAACAAGGAAGGTCGATTACATGAACCGACCAAATAATTATCCGAACCCAACCTTCAAAAGAAAACAAAAATCGGATATCAATGAAAAAGCTCAGAAACAACAAAGAGTATTTCACCTGGAACAGGAAAACGACGAAAACCCGTATGAAGAATATATTAGTAATTTACGACGACAACGAGGAAGAAGTCTCAGATGTAAACGATGAAATAAATTTTATAGAGGAGGCCTCTCTAGCCTACCCTACATAGAATACCAGTGCCGCAATAATAAAATATTAAAGTTCCTCATAGACACGGGCGCAAATAAAAACTTTATAAAAAAGGAACTCGCTAAGGGTAAATAAACCATTCACCGTTAAATCAGCTGGAGGTGATATACAAATACAACAGAAAATAACCGCACCTATATTCAAAAAATTTGGAAATAATATGCAAATAGACTTCTTTATATTACCGAACCTAACTTCATTCGACGGTATAATTGGGGATGATACCTTAAAAAAAGTAGAGGCGATGATAGACAGGAGACAAAATATCTTAACCATCTCTCCAGGCATCGACATCCCATTGAAAGAGAATATTTCAACCCAAGTCAACAACATTGAAATGAGAGACAACCATTTGGACGAAGAAACAAAGCTAAAATTAAAAACCATGATCAATAAATATCTACCACTCTTTGGAGCCATTGGAGACCAACCGACCATTGAAACGAACGTGAGGGCGGAGATCAAAACTACTACGAATGACCCGATCTTCACAAAATCGTATCCATACCCGATCAACATGAGGGCCGAAGTGGACCAACAAATAAAACAACTACTCAATGACGGCATTATAAGACCATCGAAAAGTCCGTATAATTCACCCATTTGGATTGTAGAGAAGAAGATGGATGCATCGGGATTACAAATAAAGGAATGGAAACCCGGAATTACAAATAAAGTAGCGGACGTACTATCAAGACTGAAGTTGGAGGTCAACACACTTTCGTCATCAAGCGATGAGACCGTACATAGTGCAGAAGAAAATGGCACACAACTAATTCCGCATTGCGAAGCCCCAATAAACGTCTTTAAAAATAAACAAATTCAGAAAAAAACTAAACCTAAATTTCGAAAAGAAATCGTGGCGAAGGATAATAGAGTCACCGTGACCACACTTTCGGGAAAAAGAATTCATAAAACTCATATCAAAAACTCACCAACTTAAATCACTTTACGTATATCTTTCCAGCTCACGTCTATGGACAATAACGACATCTTTGAGCATACACAAGTATGACACTCCAATAGTGTCTGTAAAACAAGGAAATGGAAATATAATAAGCGGGAACTTCAAGATCATACATCAGATTGACCTGCAGAATTATGTGGAAATATTAGCAAACATCAAATCGGAATTAAAAGGAATCGATTCAACAAACATCATGAAATCTCAACTAACATACCAAATCAATGAAACAGAAAAACTACTGGAAGAACTTCAAGGTCAACCTTCGAGGGCGAAACGAGCAATCAACTGGATTGGCTCTGCTTGGAAGTGGATCGCCGGCTCTCCAGATGCAACTGATTGGGACAAGATCCTTAAAAGCCAGGACCGGATCATTGAGAACAAAAACGAGCAGTATAGAATAAACACTGCCATAACGAACAAGATTCAAAAGCTTCTCGGTCAACATAACGAAATATTGCTACATCTGGATGACCATACAAACGAGGTTTTTCAACAAATGACGTTCAATCGACTACAAATAGTTAAAGAAGAAGTAAAAGAAATTGTAAGAGCTACGCAACTTGCTAAAGGTGGGATAATCAATTCCAACTTATTAGACAAGGACGAAATTGGACGTCTAGTGACAGAAATCGAAACCTTACCCTACGCTAATGAAATCGAAGCCATCGAATATGCCGAACCTGCAATGATCATCAAAAATTCAACGATTTTATACGTCATATCAATCCCTAAAACGAGCAAAGAAGAATTCCATCACATCAAAATAAAATCTACAATAAAAAATAACAAACAAATTTATTTGGAATACAACGAAATCCTTATAAACCAACAAAACATATATGGGATTATTGACAAATGCCAAACCAGGAGAGAAACCATTAATTGTGACCTTGGCCAACTACAAGAATTGAAAGAAAACCATTGTATTACCCAATTACTGAAGGGATTGGAAGCCGGGTGTGAATTTACATTTAATGAAAAGGAATTAATAGAACCCATAACTGAAAACACTATCTTCCTAAACAACTTTCATGGCGCAATAACATATAATAATTCAGTCAAACATCTAGAAGGCAATTATTTAGTTCAATACCAAAACGAATCAGTAGAAATAAAAGGATGGATCTTCACCAACAAAGAAATGAGAACATCTCAAATACTACCACCAGTATTGCAAGCAAATATTACAGAACAAGGGATGAAACTTAATCTGGAATACCTACATGACCTACATGTAAACAACATAGGGAAACTCCAGAAGTTATCAACATACCATCAGATAAATAATGTTACGGACACTATCATCATAATTACCATAGTTATAGTAATTATAGGATTTGTAATAAGATCAAGGAGCCGCAAAGGAAAAGCCCTGTTCAAGAACAACGAAGTGACCAATCAACATCCTGTACCGCTTGGGATACAACCAGTCCAGCTGAATTTTTAAATCCACGGGACGAGGATTTTTAGAGGGGGAAGAGTTAAGATAACATAATGACCATCGTCATCAATATTAACATCATTCAACATGTATAGTAAAATCGCAACATTGTATATTTAGCATAGAAGTAAAATTCCTAACACTCAAATTACATTTATTTTCACATAAATATACTTTCTGTAATTTTCCATAAAACTTCTTTAATCAGCATTTTCGCAAGATAGAAGTTTTTGTAATTGAAAAATTGTAAAGATATAATTAGTTTTAAGAAAGATTTAGAATAAAACGGACAAAGTCCAAATAAAAAACATTTTTTTTAAAGATTAATGACTAAGGGTTAGTAGCCCTTATATATATATATATATATATATATATATATATATATATATATATATATATATATATATATATATATATATATATATATATTCGTTTTTTTTTTGTTTATATACCGGCCGCCACCTATATATATATCATTGACCGGATCATCATCATCAGCGCGTTCGCTATTATCACCGCCATAGTCATCGGCGGGACCAACATCACCGCAATCATAACCATTCTACGGCGAACATGTTCGCAGCCTCTATCAGCGCGGTCATCAACATGCCACCGACAGCACAGGGTTGACATTGTATTCATCACTACTATAAAATCAAGATGGCTGAAAGTGAGTAGACGTCTGTGATTTTGTCGTCTCCGAAATAAAAAATTATAAATAATATAATTATGTTATTGTGCGAGAATAGATAAAACTATATGTGCTATGATGAATAAAATAATATGTGCTGTGATCCGTTACATGAATATTTAATTACGAATTAATGTATTAAAATTGTGAACGATTCGAAAATCAGCTGATATAGTATAACAGTCACTTTACAGTTGTGATTGTGGTTAAGTAAATGTTGTGTTAATGAATTGACTCAAATTAACAATAAACTGTATTGTTGTGTTAAAGTGTTAGTGAATGAATCGTGAATTGTGAATTAATAATTTAATTGAATTATTTTAATCATAAATTTGTATAATGGCACCTTCAGGAACACCAGGAAATTAAGGAATGGCAGTGGGGATCAATCTGATATATACAGTATTCTGAAGTCGATTGAACATAAAATGACCAGCATAGAAAACAAAATGGCATTAATCGACAAAAAAATGGATAACCTTGAGAAAAAGGTGAACATTAAGTTAAAAGATATCACTGATAAAATTGATGCGATTGAGAATTCTGTAAACACCAGATTAGTTGCCCTTGAAAAAGAACTTGTTGAGCAGAAAGAAAATCTCACAAAAACAGTAGTAGCTATGGAAAAGCGCTTAGATTTCCTGGAAAGTAAAGCTTTATCATGCGATTTGTTAATAAGAGGAATTCCTTTGACAGAGCATGAGAATATTGCGTAAGATTACGTAAATAAAATAGCAAATGCTTTTTCATTTGAAAGCAATGTACCATTTATTGCTTCTGCTTACCGTATACCATCTAAATTAACTAATGTTCCTGGAAGTATAGCAGTTAAATTCTTAAATAAAGACCAGAACAAAAATTTTATAAAGTTATATCTAAAATGTAAAATATTAAATCTAAGCCATCTTGGTGTCTTCAGTGCTACCTCTAGAATTTACATAAACGAACATCTAACCCGTCGCAACTATGTCATTCATAAGGAGCTGCTTCAGTTAAAACAAAATGGTAAATTACATCAAGTGTTTACTAGAAATGGAATAGTGCATATTAGGAAAACAGGAAATGATTCTGCACTATCAATAACTGAGTTTACTATTTTGCAAGATTTGGTGGACGACATATCAATCTAATGTGATTGAAGCAATGGAAACGAGTAGGTGATATTGTGTGCCCTTTTTTGCTGTGTACTGTGGTTTTGATGTTTCATCAAGTCTCATTTCATATTCTTGGATCGGTGTTGATGTGGTATGCTAAAGATGGTTTTGGTTAATTCTGTTATAATGAGTTCCACATCCACTAACATTGCTAATTGTGTCATGAAATGCTCTTTAATCATAGAGATTGTAATGTCAAAATGGAATATTTTAATTCGACAAGTTTAAATATGGATTCTAAATTTGCGGAACTACTACATTTAATCGAGGGATTAAATTTTATTTTCATTGCCGTTACTGAGACTTGGCTTAAACCATGGGTATCTTCCAATGCTGTAAATATGCCTGGTTACACACTATAATAAGGAATGATCGTCTAACACGTGGCGGTGGCGTAGCTGTCTATATAAATAATATTTTGGAATGGAAAATCCTTGATCAGTCTAGTAATGGTTTAACTGAATTTTTGTTCATAGAAGTTTTTATTAATGATTTGGTCATTGTAGATGGTGTGGTATATAACACTGGAGGTGGAAATGTGGATGCCTTAGTAGATATTCTATCATCACTTTCTAATACTGATGATATTTTAATAGCTGGTGACTTCAATATAGATATGCTTATAAATGGTAATCCTGCAGATCAGTTCAAAAATGTTCTCGTCAGTCAAAACCAACCTACATATTTTTCGGATATTTATCAAAGTGCATCGTTGCTAGATCTAATCATTACTAAGTATAGTTCTAAAATAGAAAGACTTGTGCAACTGGATGTGTCGATTTTTGATCATGATTTTATCTATTTATCATACTCTTTGCCGGTGGTTAAAGCTCCAATTTCTAAATTTCATTATAGATATTATAAAAACATTAATTATGAAGCGTTGGCTTATGACTGCCTTAATATGAATTGGGAATCCATATTTGTAGCCGAAACCATTGACCAGAAATTTTCGTTACTTAATAAATACATTCTTGGCTTATTTGATAAACACATTCCAATTAAAACTTTTATTGCTCCTAAACGGATAATGCCCTTGTGGTTCACTGCGGAAAACGGACGACATTTTTGCTGCTCTAGATAAGGGTCATGTTGCATTATTGGTTTTACTTGACTTTTCCAAGGCTTTTGATATATTGAATCATGGTATTTTGCTTCTTAAATTACAAAATCAGTTTTAATTTTCGAAGCACGCGATTAAGTTAATTAAAAACTATCTAAGCGGTCGTTCCCAGTACGTCAGTTTTGGTGATGAAAAATCATGCTGTGTTAACTGAGCCTAACAATATGTCAAACTAGAGACAATTGTTTCATCAGTCCATTGTTCACATGTATAACCTAAGAGTTGAAGAATACTTTCACCTAAAGGATGATATAGTGAATTATGGCAACATGCAAAATCTTGGGACATTGGTCATCCTACCAGCAACATTCACAGCTAGCCTCAGATATATGGACGAATTTACCCAAGATACAATGGCATTTCTGGGACTTTATGGGAGGCCGGGCTTATTCATTACTTTCGCATGTAAATCAGCTTGGACAGAGGTACAAGAAATGCTCATAAACTGTCAAATACCGAGCGACCATCATGACGCGATAGCTAGAGTATTTAGCAAAAAGTATTTAAATGAAATTATCAAAAGGTCAAGTGTTTAGAGTTGCACGTTGCTGGATATCTACAATTGAATACTAAACCAGTATGCAGTAGCGACCAAGGATGTGATCCATGGATCGTGCGGACATTTTAACCCCAAGTGCAGCAACAGATATCCAAGAGAACTGATAAAAGATACGCAAACTGGATAAACGCATGCTCTAGAAGACAGCGGTTTTCCTACGAAACTGAAAATACGCGGGAACGAAATGGAAATGAACAATAGGTGGGTTCACTGCTGTCCAAAATGTTCCAGGCACATATTAACATAGAACTGCAACAGTGCGAAATTCATCATATAAGTCTGTACATTTCTCATAAAAGGCAGTAACATGGTCGTTTTCAGCATAACCAGTGAGAACACAAACTTTGAAGTTACGAAATATCAATCAGGTAAATACATTAGCATGGACGGCATCCTGCAGTTGTCCACCTCTGTGTTCATTTAGAAAACGGTTGGTAAGTTTATTTTACAACGAACAGTATTCAGAGGGTAGCCGTACACCCACACGATACCATGAGAGTTTTTTGTAAAAGGAAAAAGGATCTGCACGGTGCATCTAAATAATAATGAATGCTTTTTCCTTAATATGCTACAACACACAGTTCAAAGACCGACTTGTTTAGTTGCTCTAAAGAGAGGATATCATTCGGAAACTATAATGAGAGACTACAATAGTTGATGGGAGAAATATCGGGAAGCTATGAGTGAGGGCGTACTAGCAACAGCCCGGAGGAATAACCAGACCATCTAGTTAACGTTCTGAGATATTTAATAAGGCAATAATAATATTTAATAAGGAAAGCACATGTTTGGCCATGATAAATAAGACATTAGTCCAGTTAGGCCCAAGATCGTCAGAGCAAAGTCGAACAGACACACTGAATGCGGATTACGTAAGAGAAAAACACTACAATGTTGTGAGCATACATACAAGCAAAAAAACCGTTGTTAAATGCAAATCAAAGAAAAGGAAGTCATTAAAACCAGTTTAAGTAAAAACATGCAGGTACTTTTGAGCGATAAAACTACTCCTGTTTTCCCTGTTAAACTTCTGGAAATTGGAGAGTGTCGGTTACACTTGAAGTCATTTGGAAATATTATATTTCCACCACATTTTTGTAAAATGGTATCGTCCGCCGATTCATTAATGCTATTTACATGACATGGCATGACTTTAAGTTAATCGACACATTGGTGGAAGCAGATGAGCCTGCTGGATTGCCACCACATCACATCCGACTTAAAGTTAGGTGTCAAATCCAAATCCGCCGAGGTTATGTAATAGCTTGTTTCAAAAAGTTGCTACTGAAAGTTTTGGAAGCAAATGTATTCAGAATTATTGTTAATAACAAAAAATTGTTCTACTAATTGACGTTGTTTTTTTCTTTGTCGAATTTTGAAAATGGGTGCAAAACTGAAACGTTTGTGGTTTAAAAAAAATGTTGAAAATATTGTAAATTTTAAAGCCAAAATCATAATGAAACGAATATCTCTTGTAGGTGAAAAAATTTAGATATTCCCAGGAAGATGAAGCATGATTGCTACATTCTGACGGATTGAAAAATTAAATATGACAAACTAAAACTATTCATATACGTATTTTCTAAAATCTTTCCTTTAGTATTTTCAATAGTTGGCAGTGAATTACCGCAGAGTGAGTTTAAACTTAGAACGCACCTTTTGTCTCGGTTTTGTCTCCCTATAATTTAGAATGTTTGATAACCGATTCATTCCAAATTGTCTTTTGATATTCGAATAGTTGTATGCATAACATTTATTTCTGCTTCAACCCAGCAAAGCTGAGTTCTTCAACTAAGAAACTGGTTCAAATAAGCATAACCATCGTAACATAGTTTTTCTGTAAAACAAAAAAACATTTTTTTTGTGATAGGCGATTAGTGGTTTATGTATATTTTACTAAACTCGTGTGATTAAACACCTTTCTAACGCACCTTTGAATGCCGTAAATTTCCATGAATATATAACACGAACACCGACAAAAGCACAAAAAAACAAAATCTTTTCATTAGTAATAATTTTATTCAGATAACACATAAAAACATAAAACATAAATTATATCTTAAGGTATATATAGAGAGAAAACCATAAGGAACAGACGTGAAGTATGCGGGAGGCACACAATTTATAGAGGGAACGTCGGAAAAGTATAATTTCCAAATATAAAAAAAAAAAAACAAAGATTTATTAATAATTTTCGTGTGTCCTGTGTACTTTCATGTTCGTTCCTTCGTTTGCTTAATGCTTATTCGGTCTTCCTTCCTCCTTGGAGCGACGAGCTTTTTCTTATTATTTATTTTTAGAGATGAACCAAAAAAAAAAGTATTTTTAATCAAAATCCAAGGTTGTTTGTTATTTTTATGGATTTTATATAGACTAAAAAGTTTACGAAAGTTTTTTTTTTTTTTTTTGCTTTAGCTTTGGTTTTATTGTTATTGTTTGTGATTTGAAAATGAAATGATAGAATAAAATTTAATGAGAAAACTTTAAGATTTTGGCTATGTATGTCTGCTGTATATGTCTGTTGTAAACGTATTTTCTAATCAAGTTTCAAGCTTTTTGTATTTGTTTTTGAAAGTTTTACTTATGTGTACGAGTATGTTAAGATTTTATTCTTTTTTTTTCTTGTGAAATAAGGAGATTTATAAATATTTATTTAGTAAAGATTTGATTAATTCATACGAATAAACACAGACAATATTTTGTTGCTGTTCTCTATTGAATTAAATTCGAATAAAAACTAATATTTGTTAAAAAATAAATAAGAAATTTTAAATTTTGTTTTTAAGTTTTACGGATATCATATTTGTATTTCTGCAATTTACCATATTTTCTACTACAAATATTGTTGTTTTAGTTATTATGATGATATAATTTAGATAATAGAAATGAATTCATCATCTAATTATTTTATCTGGTTTCCTTATATCTATACGATTAAATATAGATATAAATAGTTTCGTTTCAAGACATAATAAGAAGTATCTGTTCTGTATGTTTATATATTCGAAATGAATTTTTGTGAAATGTAAATTTATTTAACCCAAATGCATAAAATACTGTTTGATTATGTAACATAAAGTAGTTTTATGTGTTTTACAAAATTTTGTTGCTTTATGTGCATGACTAATAAATGATTCAGAAATGTAAAAAAAAATCAAGTGTCACCAAATTGCATCATTTAATTTTTAAATTTCAGTTGGGTCCTTTTCTAAACTTTTCAAACGAACATGGGAATATGGAATTGCATGGTGGGTAAGGCGGCCAGATGTACTAATTTTATGTTTGTTTTAACCATGGCAGGGTTGAGCAGGTGTTCCGTATTTTGTGCATGTCAGTTCTGACATGTTGTAGCCATCATTTGTTTTATTTTATTCTATGATATTTGCTTTATTTTATAACATATTGTTAGGGACTCTAATTACCTTAGAATTGTGTCGTCTTGTGCTAACTATTTCATTTTATTTTATATATCTATAATTAAATGGGCCTAAGTCGACTTTTGCCCATTTTTACTTAACTCAATGTGCATTTGAAATAAAATAAATCACACACTTCAATCTGACAATTTTTTTTTATCATCAACCGTTCCAGGCAAATACAAATAAATAAAACGGCTTAACCCATTTCACAATATTGATACAAGAATTAAAAGGGCATAACCGAAAAATCATTTTCTAAAATTTTAATGTACCAAATATAAATAACTCGAAATATTTTAAGTTTATCCGTTGATTGATTGATTTGAATGCACGGTCAAGCCTCTGAAGCAAGAAATCCCGTGTTAGTGATTTGGTCATTAAACTGTGACACCAACTTTATAACACAGGTGAATGTTGTCCCCACTGAAGATACCTAAGCACCATTACAACAAGGAGAGCACAACCACCCATGACACTACATAAATGTGACAGCATCACGTCCACTCCTGCCCGGATCCCACCGTGCAGTCGTGCACCCTTTCACAAACAACAAAATCGAAGGATAGGATAGTTAGAAGTGACAGGTAGCACAGGATAACACCATTTCTAAACTACAGCCTATTCACTACTTGTTGATCCTGTAGCCTAATTCTGTAAAAACAAGACAATGTGAAAAAACGAAATATTGAAAAAGTTTACACAAAAAAAATTTACACGATTTTTATCTTATTTCGCTAAAATGGTATTCTACAAAATAAAATACTCAGCGTGTAACTTTTATCTTCCTGAATATCTTTTCTCGTTGTCTAAAAGCACTTTGACGTTTTGTTAGAGAAAATTGAATAATAATAACATTGTTTTGAATAATAATAATTGTTAAATTAAATGTTTATTTCAATTAATGACAAAACTTTGAAATTATAAGTTTAATATTGAAAGATTTTTTAGAAATTAAAAGTTTAAAAATATATAAAAATTAATAACAAAATATTTTAATTTAATTTTAAAAAAGTTTAAACATATATAAAAACTAATAACAATTAATTAATTAACAAATTAATTATTATATCTATAGAATGTTTCGATTCGTTATTATAAACGAAACGGCCGAAACGCGGCGAATAAGACGTCTCCGAGTTTTGAGGTTGAGGTTAAGGGACACACATAACCCATTTAATGTCCCAGAAAGTACCTTTCAGCGGTACTATAGGCTTCCAAAAAGTTTGGTGCATAAATTAGTTGATGATTTGCGACCATCAATGCAAGAATCACAACGCTGTACCTTAATTATAGAGCACATTCAAATTTTGGCATGTTTGAGTGTTTTGGCCAATGGTAAGTACATTTGTATTGTCACATAAGGAACCTCATTCAAATTTCATTTTTTTACTTTTAGATGGATATCAACAAAATGTAGGCCACGATTTTCTTCTAGGTACATCCCAAACGGTGGTATCTAGGTGTTTTGATTTGGTGAGCAGAGCCAAAGAAGACAACCTTAGTGCAACCATTATAAAATTTCCTAGAACAGATATTCATATGAATTCCATCAAATCGACGTAAACTATACAATTTTTTATTAAATTGAAATTAATTTTACGTAACGTAAATTTATTTGGCAGATTCTATGAAAAATTTGGAGTTCCGGGTGTAATAGGCGCTATTGACTGTACCCATATTAGGATTCAGAAGCCAAATGCAGCCGTGGAGCACGCCTATTATAATGGTAGAAAAAGGTCACATACTAAAAATGTTCAAATTGTGAGTTGATTGAATATACTTCAATGTAAACAAAAAATATAATTTTTCGATTGCGTTATAGATTTGTGATTATGATTTGAATATTTTGAATATAAACGCAAGGTACGGAGGAACTGCACATGACTCATATATTTGGTCCAACTCCCAAGCGAAGTATTTCATGGTGAATTTACATCGAAACGGGAATAATAAGACTTGGCTTATAGGTATATATTCTGAACCTAAATTCATAAAACGTTTTAATAAATGTATCAAAAAAATGTTCAGGTGACAGTGGTTACGAGCAACGCCCTTGGATGATGACTCCAATCCGTAATGCAAATAATGCATCGCAAGAAGCGTACAAAGTCACCCATCGAAAGGCCCGTAATTGTGTTAAGCGATGCAACGCAGTTATTAAAGGGAGATTCAGGATTTTAGGAAAAGACAGGATACTAAGATATTCCGAACAAAAGACAGGGACAATCATCAACGCATGCGCTGTTCTGCACAATTTAATGGTACGTGCCAATGTACCATACGAGGCAGATGTCGATGAAGTAGAAGACGATGAAGTGGAATATGATGAGATCACCGATCATAATAGCGACACGTACCTCCAGAGGGGTATTTCGGCACGAGACCGACTTATCGAGGAATATTTTAATTAAAATATGTAATGTTATTTGTATTTCAAAATTCATTTATTTTTTCCTTCCATTAGGATAAATCACATTAAAATATAAAATTTAATTTATTTGTCATTTTTATTTGCTTATGGATTATTGCGATTGTTAATTTCCATTAGATTCTTTAAATCTCTTAAGCTTTCGCTTATCGATACTAATGCATCAGCCTTCTTCTTTGATACAATTAATTTTTCCGCTTCTAAATTTTTTTGAAATTCAAACATCTCCCTTTTCAAATTAGTTTTGTCCTTTTCTTGTTCCAAATATTGGCCAATTTCATTGTAATTCTTCGTTATGCGTCGTTCATTAAATCTCGCCGTTCCTCGTCTTCGCGGCCTTGGTGTCGTATTACAATAATTATTAATAATAGCAGTAAATGATTCTTTATTTATTTCCGTACAAGACGGCTGAATGTGGCTTGCAGGAACCGATACATTTGGCTCAACTAATTCTTGGTATGATACTGTCTAAACAAATAAATAAATAAAAGGTAACAATAAGGAACATGGCTAAGTACTTATATTTATAAAATACATACTCTTAGATTAAATCCTAATTCTTGGCTGCGGCCGTTGCCATCGACAATATCAATAGATATTATTGACATGGCACGACGTTGAAAATTATCCAGTGATTTGATTTTTCGCATTCCGTTTATACCGGATTCCTCAATCGGCCGCTTCTCCTCAGCGGCTTTCGCTTTCACATTCCGTCTAAAATTTTCAAAAAATTCCAAAAATGGATATTAAAAATTTATAGAAACTAAAATGAATATGCTTACTTGAAATCCCTCCAATGCTGCTTCCATTGCTCTCCACTTTTTAAAGCACCTCCCATTCTATTTAATTTGGTTGACAAGTCTGACCTCTTTTGCTGTTGGGTGTTAACACCGGCATCACATTCGAATCTTTAAGATTATGATAATTTTATTTTAACAAATATGAAAATTTAAATTAATTAGTTTACCTTTCGTAGGCAAAATTAATGTTATCTTCTAAATAACATAGAAGAGCCCCTTTTTGTTCCGCACTGGCGCGTCGCCCTCGTTGAATAATGACTCTTTACAAAAATTTAGTAATATTAATTTGAATTTAATAAAAATATACAAATTTAAAATGTCTACTTACTTTTCGATACTCATTTTCCAAAAAATATGCAAAAAAATGCAAATTATCCAAAAAATTAGTTTAAATTCTTGCGCACTTTTGAAATTTCTAACCGGAAAATTTTTAACACAAGATAAATTGTATGTGTAAATTTTTGACGTTTGGTATCTTGTTCATTATTTAATTTATCTTGCTGAATAATTATAGAATACCAATTAGGTGCGAAAATGTGTGAAATGCTCTTTATCACATTTTCACATTATCTTATGTGTTACAGAATTAGGCTACTGGAGGGTTGCTTCAAGCTAAAATTTAATTCTGAAACTCAGGATTAATTTTAATCTATGTTATGGTTGCCGATTGGTTGGCATGTTATCACTTGATTTATAATTAAAACACAAACAAGGAATTAAATTGTGTTCAACTATTTATTAAGAGTTATAATTTATTTATGTGTATGTTTCATTTAATATTACAATTTTAATTATTAATTTTAAGTTTTATAATTTCCTTGTTATTGAATACTCGACTACGACTGACTGCTCAATCGGTCCTTTATTATTTATTACAGTTTAAAAAAAAATATTTAATTTCAATATTCAGGTTAAGTTTCAAATTCGAATTTATTCAGTTACACTAATATTAATTCTTAAATTTTCATTTCTTAAATAGTGATCTAAAGATTAATTCTTTTTTTCCAACATTACCTACGCGGTTTTAAAATGTTTTAATGTACAGTTATTATGTACAGTTTTAAAGGATTTTCCAATTTTGATAATACAATTTTTTGCAGATGGAACAACAATATATGGACCTAACCACAAAGGTGATAACTTCCCTTTAGTATTTTCATTTTTTAGTAAGACACAATTTCCCTTTGAGAACGTAACGGGATTTAATGATTTGTCATAGTTTATTTTTGATTGTTCCTTTGATTTTAAAAGATTACGGTTAGCTAGTGTAAAAAAGTTTTGTAATCGGTATCTTAAGTCATGATAATAGTCGTCTATTGTGTAAGCTGGTTCAGGTTCTTTTGTAATGGATGAAGGAATGTTAGGCTTTATTCCAAAGGCCAGTTCATGAGGCATGTAATTAGTAGAACTAAGTGTGGTACTATTGTAACAAAAGGTAAGATATGGTAACCATGTATCCCAATTCAAGTGATCTGACTATGTGAAGTACCATAAGTATTCGCCTAACGTTTTGTGAAACTGCTCAAGAGCTCCATTGCTTTGAGTGTAATATGCCGCGGTTTGTATTTTTTTAATTTTAAGAAGTTTACAAACGTGATTAAAGACGGCACTAATGAAATTTGTACCTTGGTCTGTTAAAATTTCGTCTGGTATTTCAAAGATACAAATAAAATTTTCGACGAAAATTTGTGCGACTGTATTACTTTTCTGATTCGGAATAGGTTTGGCTATTGAATATTTTGTTAGATCATCTTACATAGTAAGGATGAATCTATTGTTGTTATGTAAACTTGCCAAGGGTCCTATAATATCTAAAGATACTCTTTGGAATAGCTTTGATGAATATCTAAAGATACTCATTGATGGCTTTAGTTATCTTCATCGGTTTTTTTGTAGCCTTAGCATGCTTATTAAATTGACAAAGTTTACAATTAGAAATGTAATTTTTGATTTTGCTAAACATATTTGGGAACCGGTAAAATGTTTGCATTCGGGTATAAGTTCGGTACATTCCTTAGTGACCTCCAAGAGGTGAAACATGATATTCATGCATCAATTGGTCAATTTCTTCTTCATAATCAAGATATTTGATTTTCAGGGTTTCCTCATTTTTATTAGGTATGAAAGAACTCTCTGTTGTTGATAAATCAGGAGTTTCAAAATTATTTAGAGGCTGATAATTTAAAAGTGAGAATCCAGTATATTCGATGTCATTTAAAGAATCTGATGTAGAAGGTTCTGTAAGTGTCCTTGGAATTACATTGTTATCACTAAACGTTTCTGGTTTACTTATTTTGGAGTAAGAATATCACAATAAATACGTAGATCCTAACACTGGGGAATTCCAGGGACTAATACTGTCTTGAATTACATCGCACATCGCCTTCTAAGTAAAATATATCATTAAATTGATATAATATTGGCATTAGTGTCTTGCGTTCTTAGTAAGGTCAACACTTGACTCAAGAGTTTCGATTTGTGGTTGAATTTTGCTCTCCCATTTTTGTCATTCATGAACTTCATATTCAGAAATAGGTTCGAGATAAAATTTTAAGTTATGTTTTGTATAAGAAGTATCAGATATACAATATTTAGAATTGGTAAAGTTATACAATTATTCCGAACTTTGTGAATTGAATTTGCAATAAATACTGAATAAGTTATTTCCTCAGAAAAACAAATAAATTTAAAATTATTAAAAGAATTTACTGGAATTGAAATTAATTTTTCAGAGCGAGGTGCAATAGTAATAGATTTTTGGGAGTTCAACTCTAATTCTCATTTTAAGGGAAGCGACACACTATGATTATGAAATGGATTCTGTGATCGAACGTTGGATGGACAACATCGTAAAATAATTAGTGCTCTTAAAAAATATTAAAAATAAAATAATAAAATAATAAAAGCGATTTACCGGTGTGGAAAATTTTTTTTTTCATCAAAATTTTTTTTTCAAACATGGGGTTTTGTGATAATTTAGTTTAAAATAATGAACAATAAGTCATTATAATAGTGAATAGTGATCAATATTAATGAACATTTATGTCATTAAATTAGTTTCAATTAAATAGTGTAGTGATTTCATAAGATAGTTTAATGAAAACAATTTTTGTATTTTGATGTACAAATTTTTTTTAGAATTTTAAACAAACAATGATGGTATCGGGTAGATAATAAGTAGTGTAAACTAAATTAGTGAATGGGGCAATTAAATCTCCAGTAATTCCCAAGATAAGTGAGTTTTTGTGTTTTACACTTGTTACTAAAAAATGATAAACACAAACATTCCGTGCTGTAGTGAAAATTAAAACGTGCTCGAAATTACTCGTAATTTCTAGAACAATAAACAATAAAAAATAAAAACTGAAAAAAAATCGAACATTCGATTTTTTGAAATGCGGCTTTTTGAATAGCGGTCTAGGGTAGGCTTTTTGATATTATTTTATAACCCTTTTTGATACGCAATATATAATTATATGCGTAAATAAACATTTATTTTGATAATTTAAAATTATTTTAAACGTTCATAACGGTAAATCATAACGAGAAGAGTGCAGAAGTATATCTGCTTGACTCTAAATTTTAGAATTAAGAAACAATTTTTATTATGAGAAAACTTAAAAAAAAAAATTCCGGTAAAAGTGAACAAGTGAATTAATGTTTACAAATCCATCACAAACTTTCGTGAAATTTAAAGAAAATAGAAAAAGTGGATCATATTATAAACAATTTTATTACAAATCAAGTGACCAATACCAACGTGGCGGGGGTCAATAAAAATAATACAACGTCTTCTGACGCTGTGCAAACAGGCACATCAGCAGCCAGCAAACGATCGTATACTGACACAGATTCAGACGATACGATAAACAAAATTCATGTTGTCGAAGGCAATCTAACAACAACAAAAATGAATAACAAAGAACAATCAAACAACGTGATAGCACAAAAATGGGAGAAGATACAATCAAACGAGAACCTGCATGATGTGCCATGTGTGGCGGAGCGGAGATCGCGATCAAGATTGTCATTGAAAAGTGACCCACACGAGGTTGAAAAAATTAAATGGGCAACGGAAAACAATAAATTAAAACAACAAATAAAGGCAATGGAAATGCAATTCCAGAAGCAAATGGAGCAAATAAATAAATTACAAAAATCACAACAACAAAACATGAAAGCAACAAACCTACCTGAAAAGGAATTATCTGTGGACAACATCGAGGTCATCAAACGATTTGAGCCACTGACACAGGAGGGACCAACCGTCGTCGATGAGGATGACAACATGGCGGGTGATGATGATGATGCATTCATCACTGTAATGAAAAAAGTCAAAAATAAAAATAATACACCAAATACTATAATTAATAAACAACAACAACAACAACAAAAGCCAAAACCATCAAAGGCAGCGGCAACAACAATTAATACAAATAACAAGACAACAACAAATGAAACAACAACATCAACAAAACGAAGTATGCGGCCACCACCCATACATATCCATTATCAAGAGATTGGAGATACAATTGAATTAATTAAAAGTTCACAAATACAAAATTTTAATGTGAAACGGGTCAGCAAAGACAAGCACAAATTATAAATGGACAATATTGATAATTATAAAACAGCTAACGAAGTGTTGAACAAATGCAACACAAATTATTTCACTTATACACCGAAAATGGAAAAGCCAAAATCGATCGTTCTAAAAGGCCTTCACGAAGACACAAATGAAATCAAGAAAGCAATAGAACAACACAACATCAATGTTATAGGCGTAACACAGATGAAAACAAAGCATGCTACAAAAAAAACATAAAGCTACCATTATATATAGTCCAATGTGCGCCTGATACAAACATGGGGCAATTATATAATACTAGTGGCCTGTGGCCCCTACGGGGCCGAATCTACGGCAAATTTAGTTCGCTAAATGGTACCAGTTTTGTATATTTGTTGTTTGCTACTATTATGTAATTAAACAATTCATTTATTTTAGTTTAATATATTTTTTATTATAAAAGTATAACCAAAACGAATACTTCTAGCAAACGTTTAACTGCCGGTCCTAGGCCTTATATTTGTAAAATTATGTCATTTTATTTGTCAGAATACATAATGTACATATTATTTTATAAAAGTATTTCTTTATAAACAATATTTTTCGTATAAACGCCGTCTTCATCTTCTCCTTGATCACTCGTTTTATTTATGACTACCTTTATATCATTGGGGGCCCTCGCACGACTAAAAGCCACATATAGCTGCCCGTGAGTAAATACTGGTTTAGATAGGTAGATACCGATTTTTTGAAACGTCTGGCCCTGCGCTTTGTTTATAGTGATAGCAAATGCGAGTCTTAATGGCAATTGCAATCTTGATATTGTAAATGGCATATTTGGATCAGTTGTTATCAGCTTTATTCTTGGCATAAAAACAATATTACCTTTTCCTACACCTGTAATAACTTCTAGTTTTACAGATTTATCAAATAATTGAATCACCACCATACGGACACCATTGACTAAACCTGATCCTAGGTTCATATTCCTGATAAGCATAACTATTGCACCAACTTTCAAGATTAGTTTGTGTGGTGGCATTCCAGAAGGTGTAATAGAATTAATATACTCTAATGGTATGTTTAATGTTTCCGAAGGATCCGTTGTGATGATCGAATCGACACTGCAATACTCCTTGGAAACTCCGGCAATTAAATTTAGCACCTCTTTGTTGATCTGGTAGCAATTATCGTTTAACGGGCAAACAATTGCTCTCACTGAATACTGCTCTATATTAAGGGGATACAAAGAATCACCAAAAATATGGTGAACAATTGAGTTTTGTTCGCATATAAAACTGGTGGGAATCTCAATCATGTTTTGTCCATGATCACATTGCAGTGTTCCATTTCCCAATTGAAGCAACAACTTGGCAAATTCTCGTTCATTGGCATCAGCACGCATATTTTTACTTAAATAAAGTTTGATGAGGGAATTCCAAATTCTGCTTGTCTGAATACACGATTCGAGGATTTGAACTTTACTTGCCAATGGCACTACTGGTAAGACTTGTCTGAAATCTCCACCGAAAAGTATTACTTTTCCACCCATTGGAACGTTAGCTAATAACGCGTCCTCACACTTCATAATATCACGAAGTAGGCGATCTATACAGTCCACTGCTGCTGCTGGTATCATCGATGCCTCATCAATTAAAATAACTGATGCTTTACGTAACGCTGTAGCTCTATTTGATGTTGGTCTTATCGAAGAAACTGACGAAGATATTACCGGTACAGGGAGACCGAATAAACGATGTAGTGTCGTTCCGCCATCTAATAGTAATGCCGCTATTCCAGTCCAGGCAGCTGCCAGAGCTATGTCACCTCGCCCCCTAACTATACTCAAAATACATGAATAAACGAACGTCTTACCACATCCACCAGGAGCTTCCAAGAAGAACAAATTAGCTTCGGCATGACCTGAGGTTGCGTCCAGAATCCGATTTACTACATTTTTTTGATCATTATTTAAATGATCATAGATATCAGCACCTCGAACAGTCTCTTCAATTTGGTTATATGCAGGCTCAATAGATCGTAACATACTCGGTATTGGTAGACCGATCCCGCCGCAGTCTAAACCATTAGCTCTTAGAATTTGATCGATTTGCTGTAATGCTGCATTTTCAGAAGCAGATTCGTCAACTTCAACCATATCTTCTGTCATATAAGCTTTGAATGCCATCCACAATTGATTTGGTGATGTTGGTTGGCAAAAACAACAAATATAAGAAAACAGTTCCCGCAGTTGTCGTGGCATATGCGTGCTCTGCATTTCTTCCAAACAGTTGTGCCACTCGGAATCGTCCTCAAGTAGACCTAGTGAAAGGGCCGCTTCTTTGAAGGATTCCACGGTTACCCCATTGTAGGAGCGCAAGTCAGCAAAACATTTAGCCCCTTTTACATGAAGTAGTAACATGCGTATATAAAATCGAGTATGATCATTTGGCGCGACCCCGTATATTCTTCCAATCACTTTGCTAATACCTCTTTGGCGTGGCATCCATTTATTGTTTGTAAATTTGTAATGTTGCGGGATGTCATTATACAAATATTGGTTAGCATTTTGATCACGCATGTTTAAATCAAACCATGCTGTTAATGTTGTACGCTTTCAATTTGACACTTCAAGTGCATTTTGTTCACCCCCTTCTCTAAAATACACATTCTGGAAGCCATCGTCATGGACTGCTAAACGAACTATTGTATGTGATCGGTCATGCATTTCGTTCGCATGAATACGCCAAATACACTCGTGTGAGCTAACATATCGCATGTTTGCATATGTTATAATTTCATCATATCCTAGTTGATGGCCCTCATTGGCGCATCTAACGAATTCCATACTTGCCGAGTTATAGCCTTTATATACATATTTAAAAAGGTATTTCACCGAGCGGACACTGTAACAAATTTCCACATTTATGTGAGCGTTGTATTTCAACAGTAGAAACGGATTATAAGAAATGACATCACGATTATCAATTTGATGAACTCCTTTTTGTGCAATTATTCCATTATTACGCCTGCGATACTTTGGATATCCGTTATTATTTTCAATCGTTTCTTCCAAAAATTCCTTCGGGAATTTTTTTGTGCATTTCCCATTATTCATGCATGGAGCATTTGGATTACGAACACCACATGGCCCATGGATCATACATGAAACAACAGTACTATAAAGCCTTGGAAAGCGTACTGGATCAGGTATTTCAGCACAAACACATATATCAATATCAGCTGGTTCTTGAAATTTGGAGTCTTTATCAAGTATCAGAAGCATATGGCAGTGTGGTAATCCACGCTTTTGAAATTCTATAACGTACACATGGGCGACAACAATTCCCAGGACGCTATTTTTTAAAATATCTGTTTTCAACTCGTTTAGCTTGCAGTGAAATACCCGGGATACAATGTCAGGACGGTCAGTAGGCTTTTCATTTTCCCCCAGCTCTGAAGTTATTTCTGGCCAATTCGGATTACACGTTATCGTTAAGAAAATGTCTGGTTTTCCGAATTTCCTGACTATCGCCATTGCATCTTGATATCGTAGAGCCATATTACGTGCACTACCCTCAAAAGAAGACGGTAAAACCACAATTTTTCCCGCAGCAAGGTTTTGTAACTGCGCATGCTGCAGAACAAAATCCTGTAGTCCTCTATAATGTTCAACGCGAAGATCCGACTGATGCTGTCGAATATAATTCAATCTTTCACCTTCAACTCTAACATACAAATCGACGATATACTGTTGAAATAGATTTTTTGATTGGTGAATGTGTGAAAATCCTTGGGGTATAGCAAGTCGGTAGCATGCAAATTGCAACATAGTCATACGTTGACGATTTTTTTGGCGACGTGGACCATTATGAGTCATTTGAGGGTCCCATCCTGGATCACCATACGGATATAGCAGTGGATACAGCATAGGATCGCAGTGAAGACTTAAAACAGGCAACACTTTCGGACCACTTTGCCGGTGGTGAATATCGACATAACGATGACCTGGAGGTTCTCCATCAACAGAATTAAATACTCCGGCGATCTCATTTGCGCTGGGTCTATTAAATCTCCGCATATCCATTGCAATATTATCAATAAACCGAAGCTCTAGGTTGTGTGCCTCTTCTTCTTGTTCGATCGTTTCAGCTGCAATCTTGTAAGCTTGAACGTACGGATTGTTAGCAAGAATATCAGTCAAGCTTGCAAATATTAATCGTTGTAATCCTTTATTTTCATTACGATTCATACGTAAGTCAGTAGCAACCGACGATTCAATAAAATAAAGCTGGCCATAAGAAGCGCTTTCTCCATTAGGTGGCAACAAATCCGAAATGTAACGGTAAATCTGTCCTTGTATTTTAAAACAGTATGGACCATTGCCTGGAATTTCTTTTTTTGTAGCTGATAGGGAGGCAAATGCCATTGCACTATTATATTTCCGAATGTGTTTGATAAAATTCGTACTACATATTTAGAGTTAAGTCTCTCAACTGCGGATGTATCTGTAGTTCTGGGAGAGATATAAGAGCGTTATGACAACATGAACTAAAATGACCATTAGTTGCCTCTTTAACAAAATGTAAAGCTTTACAATGCACACATTCAATATTCATTGCACCCAAGTTATTTTCTAGTATTGTAGATTCATCCAACAAATCTTCCCTGAACGACATGTTGGCCCTTATTTTAAGATTGCGGCGATAATCATTAACTCGCATCCTATGGAACTGCATTTGCTCGTTCACATTCCGAATAACACGCCCCCTTTTGGCTGATCTTCCTCGACGAACGGTACTCATTTTAAAACTATTAAATATTCCTTTTCAGGTGTTTATTGTCGCACTTTCTTAATAACACAATGAATTCACACAATTAGATTGAAAAAATGACAATTAAAACTTTTTCAAAACAAAATTAAAACAAAAGTATAATATTTATGTATTAAAAACCCATATATAAAAAAATAACAAAAAACTTACAAAAAATGGACTATTCGGAAAAATAGGGAGATCCGCTTACTGATTGCATTCGGATGGTTTTTCCAAAAACAACAAAAAGTAAACAATTTGGAGGAAAATTTTTATTTTTGCAACAACCTTGAGATTAATATCTATCGAATGAGATATATTCGATGGTTGTAGGAGGCGAATTAATAGTCTAATTTTCATGTACACTTCGCAATTATATATATAGATAACGGCAATTAATTATCAAAAAATATCGTGGGAAAATTTAAAGAAATCCGACACAATCATGCAGTGCTACCAATGCCAAAGGTTTGGACATATACCAATTGCAATCTAAAGTATAGATGCGTAAAATGCGATCAAGAGCACGAACCAGGACAATGTGCCATCAAACAAGAAATAGTAAAAGAAGAAATATATTGTGTCAATTGTAGAACCAAAGGACATCCTGCATCGTACAAAGGTTGCCCAGTGTATTTGGCCACAGTAGCCAGATTAAAGGAGCGGATTCAATAAAACACAAACTCATAAACCGGCTCAAATCGAGATCACTAAAAATACTTATGTGAATAAAGACAATGGAACCTTTGCGGAAATGGTAGCAGGGAAAAACAACAACAACAAGCGACAACTGTTTCTAGTGACAATTCAACGATAACATCCAGAATGGATAAAATAGAACCTGTCATGGCACAACAGCGTGTGCCGTGTGACGAAAGTAGCGTGTGCCGTGTGACGAATGTCAAAATATTCGTTTTTGATTGGCTTATAGCTGGCTCCTGCCACACGTCGCATCTGTAAATCAACCTTGACAATGACTTTCGAGTCAGCCGAACGTAATTAATTTTTAAAAAATATTTATTAATTTTTTGTTTAATTTTAAATATTATAATACTATTTTTATCCATTAGCACAAAATGAACGATAACAATGCACAAACCGCATCAAATCCTCGTTATCGTATGGGACGCTTCAAAACTCACGGAACCATTTGTTACAGGCTTCCTAATAATGTTGCCGTCGTACAGCGATGTTATTAGTTTTTAGTAAGCCGAAATAAATCCTCTTGATCGCTTCGATTAGAGCAATTCAAACATCTGGTACGCTATTCCTGAATACGATACGAATCTGAGTACGAAACGAAGATTAAATTACATCCACATATGCTTTGGTATTCCTGAATACGAACGTACAGTACCATATATTTTAATTTTTGTAGTGTAGGCAAAGGGAAATTTGGTTTTAGGTGAAATATCCTTGAAATGTAAATTGTGACCCCTTGCAACGGAAATGAAAAGAAACAAGGTTAAGGAAAATCAGAATATAAAAAAAACTCATCAAATAAATAAAAAATATACTCATACTTACATTTTAATTCATGTTCATCTCCATTTCCATCTAAAAATAAAAATAAATTATTAAAATTTCAAAATTTAAATATATAGCAAAATATATAGTTAATACTTAACTCTAAACATAAATAATATAATATAATAATAATAATTCGAAGAAAGCGTTAAAAATGCACCCTTGTCGTAAAGCGACAAGTTTATGGAACATAAACTCCCCCAAATAGTCAGTGAAGTCTGACTGCCGGTTGTACTCGGGCAATGACGCCTTTACGTGCCTCCAAGTACTCTCGATGGTGTTCGTGTGAGCACCATTATCTTCGTTTACGAAGGATACAAAGTGGTGAACTCTTAGATGTTCATATCTCTCGTTTCACAGAACGCCGCCCAACAATCTGAGATAATGATGCTCCCCGGTAAAATATGTTTTTTAATAAGATTTGGAAGAGCGAAAAAAGCACCTGTGGAGCGTTTGACACCACCAAACACCCATTGGCCCTCCACGTGATGTCCACGGTGGTATTTCCACTTCCCAAATTTACTTTCGTCGATTTCAACAATACAGCCGGGACCGCCAATGGGCTGGGTATGGAGAAGCATGTACTCTACCATCACTTCTCGAACGTAATGTCTCCAATCCGTCAAAGCCGATCAGTCGAACTTTAATTTTGTGGCAGACACTTTATGTAAAATGTCATTTGTTATTAACAGTATCTTATTAATTTTTAAATTGCTTTGGCTAAACCATATACCATGGTGGACAATTTTTCTATTATTGCATCGCACACCATTGATGCGTTTGCCGCAATCCAACCCACACTGTTCAATAAAAGGGCTCTTGTATCAGTCGCATTGCTTGGCTCCCTGTACCGCATCCCAATCTATTTGTTAGTCCTGCGTCCTGAAGAAATGCCAGCAACATGTGGCTTTCTTCTCCAATTTTAATAAAAAATCCTACACTGAGAATTCCCTTTTTCATGGCAAATGTTGGTGGATGTGGGTTGCTCTTCAATATTTCTTGGTATTTTGTCACTACCGTTCCTAATGGGTCCTCTAAAAATATATATTGAAACTTATTAAAATAATATATTAACTTACAACTTGTTCCAATCGGAAATGTTTCCAGAATGAAGATGTCAAAAAATAACGGTTGCCATGTTTGGAAAACGATAGGGTCAAAAGGCCGAATGATAATAAACCGAATTTAAAATCGCCCTTTTGACATTCGGCGAAAATTTATTTGATTTTCTCTATTTAGACTTTATTAAGAATTTAAATTGTCTGTCTGTAATCAATTGATTTTTTCGATTTCGATATATTTGTCTATAAAAAGCCGAGAAAATCAATTGATTACAGACAGACAATTTATATTCTTAATAAATATTCGAATTGGCATAATACACACACAAATGAGGTTTCTCCTTGGGTTTTTGATGTAGTGAATATAATTCACTATGTCAGTACGTTCTGCCCAGATACTTAATGTGAATGGCGAGAGTTGTATTTTTGTAGTTTAGTCATAGCTACCTAATGAGTAGAGCAACTTTTCAGTACGAAACCAAACTACCAACATAGGAACTCAAGGAGGGTTCTCGTTTTTGAAGAGTAAAACATTTGTATAACTCTTGGCCGTTGGGCTAAGGTACGGGGAGGTTGAAAGATATTTCTACTATTTACAGTAGATATGTTAAGAGGGATTAGCCTCTTTATTTTTCTGATTTAACAAATCGAACATATTGGGAATGTCATGAACAATTAACATATTTGTCTATAAAAAGTCGAAAAAATCTATTTAGACTGTCAAACGCAATGATTTGTTGTTATTATTGTGTTATTAAAATGTCGCAAATAAATATATTTAAAAATAAATGTTTAGCTTGAAGGCGGAACAGACTTGATATTACCGATTTCAGTAATGTGCCTGAGCATATTCTTAATATATTCTTTGATGTCGGGAATTGCCATTCTAGGTTGTTGGTGGTAATTTTTGCATTTATTAATGGCATACCGCTCCACCAAATAATCACCCAAGAAAAAGTTGTGATATGTCTATTTGGTTGGATGGAAATAAACAATTACAATTATTAAAGTTATAACGTTATAAGTATAACTAAACTAATTACGTATATGATAATGGGGACATCAGGACATAAGCCCGAAGAATTCCAAAGAATTAAACAAAATAATTTTATATAAAGTTTACACTATTTTTTATATGTACATACTACGCAAAAAACTTATCGTCTGGTCGAATCCTAAATTTTAACAGTCTCCATCCATTAAGCCAATTTATTAATACTGCATTTGGGTTTATAGATCGGGTAAAGAAATTGACAACAGACACAACAGTTGATACCGACAAAAACCAAATATCAAAAACCAAATATCATAAATACATAATTACTAAATTAATTAATCGTTTTAGCCAAATCAGCCGTTCCCATAATGCTACAAATAATAATAATTATGGTTTCAATCCCGTTGCCTCCACTAATCAAGTTCTAACATACAAATCCATTACCTATATATGTGAAAGGTCTTAGTAAACATATATCAAAAATTCTACGGAATTTCAATATAACTTGCCACATTAGTTTTTCGGCTGGAAATTCACTTAAAAAAATTTTTAGTCAACTGAAAGAACTCCGGACTTTTTACGATCCAATTTGGTATATTTAATACCATGTAATGACTGTAACTGAAATACATCGGTACTGCTAAACAGCTGCTAAAAAATCGCATAAGTCAACACAAATCGGACACTAGGTTACCAATGAGGAATCCTCAAGCTACTACATTGTGTCAACACACACATGATACAGATTTACACAGATTTATGGAGAAAATTCATAAGGAAATCTTTAATACTTAGTAGCCTGCCCTTTATTTTCAATAAGTGCCTTGCATCTACGTGACAAAGAATCGATTAAGGCCTGACATCTTTGAATTGGTATCGCCTTCCTTAACTGCCAAACCATAATTCGCGCTGGTTTTTTTGGAGGCCACAGCAACTTTGAGTTCCATATACGCTCAATAGGATTGAGATCGGGCGACTGCGCTGGTTAAGTCATGACGTTGATCTTCTTGTCCACAAAAAACTGTTTAGCCTTCCTCGAGATATGTTTTGGGTCGATATCTTGCATATACACCCACTGTAGAGGCATATTATATTCAACATACGGGTGCATTACATTTTGTAGGATATTATCAACGTAGATATGCTGCTCCATGATCCCCTTAATCCAATAAATAGGCCCAATACTATAATACGAAAAGCATCCCCATAATTTAATGTTACCTGCACCATGCTTCACCGCTTTCTTTCTATATTGTGGGCTAAATTCTCTATTTTTTGGTCTTCGGACGTATTGTTTGCAATCAGAACCAAAAAGATTTATTTACGTTTCATCGCTCCATAATATGTTTTGCCATTTTTGTATGCCATGGTCACCTTTTCAATCTGAATGATTTTTTGCAAAACTAAATCTCACGTTCTTTTTACTTAACAGATGTACTCGCCGAGCTGATCTGCCGTGAAGATTTTCCTCTACGTGTCTTCTACGAATTGTTCGTGCACTAATTTCCAGATTAAGCTCTTTCTTGATAGGTTAATAGGGTCTTTCTTAACGATTTTTGAAATACGACGATCGGTTTGAATCGTTGTTTTTCGCTTTATTCTGAGATTTTTTTCTTTTATCGCGTAAGCGACCATATTTTTCGAACATTGCATTGTTGAAGCAATTTTCGCGGTACGATTTTCCTTCATTATGCAAATTTAAAATTAATCGTTTCTCTTCAGGTGAATAATAACTCTTCGCCCCATTTATATAAAATAAATATAGTTTATTGATAAATTCCAACAAAAAGCGGTATTATCTATTTAATAAATACGAATTTTGTATTTTGAACAATAAAAATTTAAGAAAATTTGAAGAAAAACAACGTGTCCCTAATTATTTGTCCACTCTTATTTTGACGTTTTTAATTTTTTTGGGGAATTACATAAATATGTGATTAATGAAGTTCCCTACAATGACACTTTTTAATGCTAGGCCTAAGTATAACTAGTATCTACATAGTTTAATAAAATCAAGGACACCTTTAAGCAGAGGTCTATAAATATATTAAGCTGATGTCCCTAATTTCCTGTCCGCCACAGTATATTTGGGTTTAACGAAGTAAAGATTATAGAGACTGAGAGACTATGAAAGATCAGCAATCAAAAGCATCGATTAGGTTGCAGTAATACCTAAAAAATAAACAATAAAATCCACAAAGAATCATTCGAATAAATTAAGGAAAAACATTATACACTTATCTAATCAATTCATCAGCTGATTTCCAAAACAACAATGCAAAATTGACAACCATTCAGCTTAATTTGATGAGATTTCCTTTATCCAAATTATACAAATATCTACATAAATTTTCCACTTTGTAGACATAAATTTTCCATATTGTAATAGCATAACGTTTGATTCTGAAACATTATAAATTATGTTTAGCTTAATTAATTAATTTGCATTATATAATTAATTTTTATTTTTATAATATTTACTTACCGTTTTGGAATCGTATTATTGTTGATAGATTTTAGATACTGTTAACTTGACATTTCAATTTATTATTATTGCTACACACACATATTTAATTAACTTAATCACCATAGATTCTAAAACTTTATTTTACTATAAAATTGTATATACAAAAATGTTGATTGATAGATGGAGGTACTTTAAATTATAGTATGTAAATAAATTATGTATTTAGAATTTAGCTGGAAAAAAAGGTAAATTCATTCGAGCTAAAGCAAGCAAACTATTCAGTTTAATTAAAGAAATTATAAAAAGCGTATTGTATTTTTTTTTAGTATACGATATAAGCCGCAAGTGTGATTTGAAGCTGTTCGAACAAGTAATAAATCAATTAAGTTGTACTTGTTTGAATTTGGGCACACTTGCTAGAAAAACAGACAATATAAGAATCGTCTTTTCTTAGAAATGGTTCATATTTTGAGCAAAAGAGAAACTTTAGTTAATAAAAAGAGTGATACAGACGATCTCATCAAAATTTATTCCGGTATTATTGACACAATTTTTAAATTATAACATGAAATTCCTTAATATGTACTTAAATTTTAAAATTCTAAATAATATTTTGTTTATTATGTAGTGAGCCTGAAATGTTTTGAAAAATCCTGGAACTTTTGACATAAGAGAAATATTTTTGAAGACTATAAAATATACAAGACCACAAATTAGTACGATTATATGCAAGAAATTTATATTTATATTATTTTCATTTAACGGTAACTTCAAAGTTATACGTTGCAAAGAATTTTCTATGACTTTTTCTAAATCTTTCTTGTAATTTGTTTTTGTAAACAGACCTGAAGAAGGTAATAAATTTACCTAAACGTCGGATTAATTGTAGTTTGAAAGAAGATTGATTAAATATATACACTTCAAATTACGCATTGGATCATAAATAATATATTTCTCGAAAAAATAACAATAAATTTCACATAATTAATAAATAATTTATAGAATTAGTCTTTTACTTTAAATAGGCTTTATAAGTAATCGATTGGTACTAAACAAAAATAACCTAAGTGCCATTAAATCATTTATATCCCAAAAGAGAAGCTAAAATCCTGCCATTTAAGATATTTATGTTTAGTTTATCGTTAAATTTATTATCAAATAAACTATAGAATGCAGCCTTAAATGCAACCAAAGTCGTGTTACTACAAACAGAAGTAGAAATCGTTTATTAAATATGAAAAATCTGTGAACAAATTTCTTTAATTATGTTCTCTTTTTGATGCTCCATAGAACGGCCAGTATTACACCTGTTCGCGTCATCCAAAAATCCTATTTCACCTAAATCTTGCGATTGTTGAGCACAAAGTCTATAATTATCAAAAGAAGATTGCCAACCACTTTTCTCTATAATTTGTGTTGCCGTTACATTGGCTTCAATTTTAGAATAAAACGTATTATTCTCAGAATCAAATACCGGAAGGGAACTGTTTTTTCTAACAAAATGTTTTATAGTATTTTATAATAAAAGATTTATTGAATTAATGTTGGTTATTTTGTATATTTTTATTTAAAAAAATAATATTTAATCATATTTATATATTATTTAATGAATAAGAGCTATAAACTCTATTATTCTGCCAAGGAAGAATATCTGTTTCGTTAAAATAATTTTTAAAATTGTTTCCAATGTTCATAGCATTTGTCGAAGAATTTCTGGAACCTGTTCGGCCAATACGTTGCAGAGCTCCATTGCTGTCTTCTCCTGTTTCTCGACGTCATCGTCCTCCAACAATTTCTCCATTCTCACGTTCAACGTCTGTATAACCAGCTGGGCATTAAAAAGCATTTTTTTATTCAATTATGTAAACAAACAGTTGCTGAAGGGGCACAAGCGTTTTTGTGCTGAAGAAACTTCCCAATTTGTCCATCTTCCACAAATGTTAAGCGGCCAACACAGTTCCAAAAACTAAAACCAAGCACTATTGCTTAATTTTCACCCTTCACCAGACACTTTATTTAGACTTTCTAATTTTATTCACTTCGGTTAGTTTCAATATGTTTTTGTTACTATGGTACATCGAATAATGAAATTATGTTATTTACATAATAACGGCAAAATTAGTATATAACATCAAAATTTAAGTATATAAGAGAGTAAAAATAACAATAATTTGAATTTTGAGTTATATACAAGCGCAATTATTCAAAATAAGTAAAATGTAACTGAACGATTTATGTACATATATAGTATACTATTGCAAGAGCTGTGCAATACATACCGAATCTAATACATAATAATACAGTACATGAAGAAATTCTTAAATTCAAATAATAATTTTATGATGCGTCGATTGATGCGTCAACAGTTGCCATTATACATTTTTACACGTTTTCCTGCTTTGCACGTATGGGCCTTCGAAAAATTCGCCATTTAGCGGATAAAATACCAAAAGTATTTTCGATGACCCGCCTTGCACGCGACAAACGATAGTTATAAACTGACTCCGGTACGGGTAGTCCAGCAGATGAATTCCTTCGCGGAAATGGCCTCATAATATGCCTTACTAATAGGAAAGCCTCGTCTGCGACAATTATTATAAGGAGTACTTATGTTACTATTTGGTAATTACTGATGAGAAGGGATTTTCACAAATGAGCTGCTTTCGATTAATACTTTCCCAAAAACAGTATTTTTAAAGACACCGCTATCGCTGAATCTACCAGAAGCCCCGATGTCTACAACTAAATATTGCCATTAATATGACGCTGTGCCAATTTTTAAAATGTAAGCAACTGCTTCCACTATTATGAAAGGCCTTAAATTAAGACAAAATTACCTTTAGTAGAACAACGCATTAAAAAAAATTACCTGAACTGTGCAATGTTTCCCGTCAAGAGGTCTGATGCAGTTTGGGAGATTCGACTTAGTGCAAAATCCATTTTCCAGGAATTTCCATTTATTTTCGGCCAACGCTTCAAATGAAGAACGAAAAAGTGAGTGCCATATTGCGTCACAAGTTTCGAAAATAATGCAATTTGCAGATGCTTCAGACACTCTGCAATCATACACCAGTGATTTATTTCATTATGTCACCACTTGCGAGGTATCTGAAAATCATGGTTCGAATTTTAAAAATGTTCAATTATTTATTTGCTCTTATTTTCACCTCAAGGTTAAAGAAAGTCTTGCTCCTGGCGATATAGGCTCTCGAGTTAAGTATAATTTTTCGTTCCTGCTGCTCCTCGAATTTTACTCAACAATTCATCGAACAAATCCACCTACATTCGATGATAATTAAAAAAATTGTGTTTTTTTGAAGCCTCATTTCTGCCATAAAATTATTATAATGGCCTTGTTCATTGAGCTTTAAAACCACCCAACATCTTTTGGGAGGTTCATTATTTAGGCAAGCCAATATTAGTAAAACTTCAATTGTTTTTCCTTAATTTTTGATTGTTTTGCCACATTTTTGTTTTCTTTTTGTCAAAAAATACCACATAGAGTGCGTGCCATGGCGGCACGCGTCACAAATGTAAATTGCTGTCAAAAAAGTGTCTCGTGTATTTCCACTTGTCACACGTCGCATAAGTAAATCAAGCTTCAACCCCCTTTTTGGGGTTTGTGCGTACATCTACATACATACATTGTATTTAAATATGTGCAATAACCATAAAATTAAATTTACAAAATAAACTAAAATTTAATTAATGTTTTGTTTTTATTTATACAGTATAATTAATTAATTGTATTATAAATATTTTTAATTTCCAATTCAATAATTATTTATTTAATTATTTAAACAAAATAATGCTTAAAATATTTATATATTATTAGATTTATTAACCTTAAAAAAAGGGGCGTTTAAATGAAAATTGCTCTGGATTATTACTTTGTCAAAGTATTCTAGGCAACAATGTTCAAAGTACATCCGAATCTACCATTACAGTTGAAATTTACTTTATTGTTACAAACCGCATGTTTTGTTTATGGATCAGATTAAATCAGACCATAACTCATATCAATAATTGAATAAAAAATTATTAATTTACAAAAACAACAACAATTAAAAAAATTAATTAATTTAAAAATTCGAGAACATTTATTTATTATCTTTTTGGTGTATTGTTAAATTAGCATATAAATGGAAAATCGTAATTTAATAAAAATATTTTTTAATACATAAAATAAATAATTGTTTCAAAATATATGAAACATATTTTCAATCAAAAATTGTAATTTTGTATATTTTATTTTAAGTTACAAGTTTTTTTTTTTAATTATAACTTGAAGGCAAATATTGGAACGAAGAGCATTTTTGTACCTGTTGAATATTGTTTCCGTTATATTAATTATAGCTCTTGCGGCTTGCTGCTTTAATGGATGAATTTTTCAAAGATCCGCACAAACAATTGGGCTCATCTGCAATAGAAGATTATTTTATTTTCAAACAGGATAATGTGTAGGACAGTAGGACAAAAGACAAAATTAAAAGTCAAAGACAACCCAAATATTTTAGTCAGAAAAGCAGACAAGGGAAATACAACAGAGTTAAGTTTACGAACGGACTACAGTGACAAAATTTACAACCAACTAAATGACAATTCTACTTACATGCAGATTTTGAAGGGCAATTCGACACCAATACAGACAAAAATTAATACTTTAGCAAGAGACTGGGAGAAATCAGGCAACATAGATTTAATCACAAGGAAAAAATTAACAAGTTACACACCAGTGATCCCAAAATTATATGGCTTACCAAAAACTCATAAATCAAACATACCATTCAGACCAATTGTAAGTTCCATAGACAGTCAAAAATACTCTTTATCATATTTAGCCAATATTCTAAAACCTAGTGTCGGAAAAACAAGTTGTTTCATTCAAAATTCTGAAGATTTCAAAAATAAAATTAATGGTGTTACCATTCCACCAAATTTTTAAATAACCTCTCTAGATGTAACGTCGTTATTTACCAATATTACCCAAACAGCCAAATTGTAATAAATATTGTCAGTCAAAATTGGAGAAATATAAAGAAAAACATTCAAAATCAAAATTAATGAAAGTTCAGTTTCTTACCGCTTTAGATTCTTTTGATAACAAAATGTATAAACAAATTTTTGGCGCTCCTATGGTTTCTCATAGAAAATTTATTAATGAAAAATTTAGAAATTTCAGCTTTAAACTCTTTAGACTTCCAACCTTTGTTCTATTATAGATATGTCGATGATATAATTACAGCGGTACCAATAAACGAAATTGATTTATTTTTAAAAGCTTTTAATTCAAAGAACAACAGAGTAAAATTTACTTTAGAAAAAGAAACTAATAACTAAATTTATGTGATAATTGGTACCACAAAGGTACTTAGTCTGGCCGATACCTAAATTTTCACTCTTGGCTTCCCACATCTTACAAAATTAACACCATACAAATTTTGACCCAAAAAATTCTAAAATTTTCCGATAGTAAATTTCACAATGAAAATCTTAAAATTTTAATAGATACATTATTTCGCAATCAATATCCTGAAAAATTAATAAATAACATAACTTGGAAACAAAGACATTTTCACATAAATCCTGTTTCTCGACTAGAAAATGAAACCACAAATTATTTGGCCATTCCTTGTGTTAAAAATCTTTACGAAAAAATCAAAAAATCTTTTCAAAAATTGTAACTTCAAAATTATAAGACGGCCAGCAGCAATAAGTTCAAACAACAAATTGTTTTCTAAAATTAAAGATAGCATACCTTTAAAGAAACAATTAAATGTTGTCTACCAGATCCAATGTAGTTGCAACGCCATTTATACAGGACAGATTAAACAATTTTTGGAAAAATGATTTTACCAACGCAGAAGAAACGTCAATAAAGATTGAAATTCAAGCATTAGTGCACTCTCCCAACATTTGAAAGAGACAAACCACCAAATCAGTTTAAAAAATATCAAAATTCTAGATAATCAAATATAAATTCAATAAACATTGTGGAAGATTACGCATACTATACGAGTATATCGGAAACTTATATGATTTGTTCATCTAATTCATCTAATTTAGTTTTGTCTCATCAAATTTATTTTATTCAAATGTACAACATTTTTGTACGTTTTTTTTCTTTATTTAATATTACAACTGATTTCCAAATCATTTAGCAATTGATCTTTCTTAAATGAAGATTCACATTTGACGGGCAGTAGCCTAATGGTTACTCCCGTTTGAATTTACATAGTAATTATTTTTCTCTATCCTAATTAAATACGACTGCCCAATTCCAAAGGTTTGTGCCTTTGAAGTCTTCTTACTGCATTGGTGGTATCCAACAAACTTCGTATGTCTGCATTTTAGTGCCGAGATATCCGCTGAATGTGTTTCTTCGCATGATTTTGTTTTTCTTCACTTACATGTTCCATGTTTACATAGGTCCCTATGGAGGTTATCATTTCTAACGTACCATGGTGCGTTTACAATGCCACGCAGCACTTTGTTTTTAAAACATTGCATCATTTGTACATTTGTCTTCTTTTACATTTGTCTATTGTAAGCTCAGAGTTTCTACCTATTAGCACAGAATATATATAAACAGACTAATATCTTCTATTGACGATTGGAAATAGAGAGAAAGCATTACCTATCGGAATAAAATAAAGCTGTAACACCATACAAAAATTAGCATCAGCGCTCGCAGAACGACTGAAATATGGTATAGTGGACATTTTTTGAAGTAGTAATGCCGACAAATATTTTATCTAAAATCACGGTTCCAATCGTCAATTGCTTCAATCCTAAGTTCGTGAACAAATATTTAAATTAAGATTTAGAAAAGAAAGAAAAACAATTTTGTATGGAATCAATGAAACAAAACAAAAATACAAAAATGTTTGTACCCACCTCTCTGTTTTGATCAATAAAAATCAGTACAATTTTAAAAGGAAAGGGAAATCTTTACACTTTGTAATGTGTTTAAAAGAGATAGACGTTCATAAATAATTTTTGATTTTGGTCTAGTTAGCTTTGCGAAACTTCAAAATCAAATAAAAAAATAAACAAAGGACATCTTATTGTTTTCGATAACGGGATACCAAATCATATCAAACAAATAATAAAGATAAAAACAAAACTTGAATAAGGTTGTGTATGTGTTTATGTATCATTTCACTATTATTTGTACAATTTTGTATCTTGTCATCAAAAACAATAAGTGGTCCTTTGCATTTTTTGATTTGATTTTAAAGTTTGAAATTGAGGATTTTTTTGTTTTCCGGGGCGCGTGTCCTTTGCCAGGTTTTTCTTGCCTTCCGTTTCTCTCTAACTAACTCCCTAACCTCAATAGGATAATTTTGATTCCTACGGGATTCGGTGTGACTAGCAGGAGAACTTTCCCGTGCTGCTTGTTGAATAGTACTGTTAAATACCTCTATTTCGTCTTCCAACTGTACCGGTGTTTTAATCGGCACTCGTAGATTTATTTGCCTTTCAATTAGTTCTTGGAATAGGTCCCAGTTAGTTCTATTATTTGTTAATTTAGGCAGGTTATGCTTATTAATTATCATTGTGCTGAGAGTCATGATAACAGGTGTATGCTCGGAATATATCCCTTCGCTGTTTTCGATGCATATGTAATCCTCGAAGATTCCTTTCGTTACATAGAAATCAATGAGATCTGGTATTTTATTTATATCAGCAGGCCAGTATGTTGGTTTACCTCCAGAGTGGAACTCGCAGTTATTTATTCGTCCGGCTTCGAATAGCTCGTTCCCTTTATGGGTTGTAAGTCTTGTTTCCCAATAGGTGTTTTTTACATTAAAGTCACCACCAATAATAAAATTGGATCCTAGTGATCTAAAGAGTCTATTATAATCTTCTTTGTTTAGATTATAGCGTGCAGGGCAGTAGATAGAGGAAATACTTTATTTATTATTATTGTTAGTTTCAACTTTTATGGTTTTAACTTGCATACTTTCTTCTTCTATACTAGGTTCTATATAGTGTTTGAGATTATTTTTGACTATTACTGTTGATCCTCCTCTGGGTTTTCCTCCTGGGTGAACAGCATGGAAACATTCATAATCACGTATTTTAATAAATGATGTTTTTGTCAAATGGCTCTCCGATATAAGGCATATATCTATTTTTTCTAAATTTAGAAAAATTTCTAACTCTGGAACATGCTGCGCTAGCCCGTTCGCGTTCCAGGTGACAATTCTTAATGTTCTGCTCATTTTAGTATATGAGGGCTGTTGCCTCGTTCACGTTTTGATGCTTATCTAGACGCTTATATAAAGCTTCTAGACCACGTTCTTGCATTGCTAGCTGTATATTTATGGCTTCTATGCTTCGGCATATCCTTTCAAAGGAGTTATCATTCATAGCATTAGATGATTGCTGTATAATTTGTGAATAACTTTTCCGCTCTGTACCTATAACTGGTGGTTTTGGCTCCGCTTTGGTTTTAGCTGGTTTCTCTCTGGTAACCTTAGGGTTTTGAGGAACTGATTCATTTCGTTTCTTAGTCCTTGAAGTTCTTTGGCTACTTCACAGCCTCTATAATTTGCAGGATGATGCCCTTTAGACTTTATACATTTTGCAGGGATGTTTCTACTTTCTGTACACTCTTTCGCGTTGTGTTTTCCAGCACATTTTACGCATCTTGGCTCCCGTTTGCAATATTTTTGCGTGTGGTTGAAACCGTGGCATTTTTTGCATTGAGGTATTAGCCTCGTGTTTTTCTTTAGCGGCTCTATTTTAACCCTCATATTGAGAATTGCTTTGATGTTGAAGATGTTTTCAACTTTCTCCTTTTTGTTAAACGTAAGCATGAAGAGTGGAAGCCCCATTTTTTTGACTTGATTGTTCTCACCTCTCTCTCGTTTTAGGATGTTTACTGCATCTTCTATTTGCAGATCTTTTGCCTTTAGGTCCTCAATTATGTCCTCCTTCACGTTTGATGAAGGCCTCTGGCCATAACCTTAATTGCGCGTTCGTTTTTATCTTCGTTTGTGAACCATTATTTACCTTCCGCGTTGAGCTTTGTTGCTAGAGCTCTATATGTATCGGAATCGAGTGTATTGATTTTCCACACGTTATTGTTTAGTGACACTACTCTATATTCCTTAGCTGTCACTAATTTCATTTTTGATTGTATACTTGTAACGATTCGATGGTAGGCGAGGGGGCCACCAAGAAAATATGATATATTTGATGCCATGATTTGCCCACATCGTTATCAGAATTGTTTGTTTATTTAAATAACTAGAGGCTTCAAAGGCGGACTATTTTAGCTTGGGTAAAGCTCATCGGATGGTTGGGTGGAGAATGAAGCATAGTTACATCTTGCATTGCCGCCAAAGGAACAATAAGGATAGAAAAATAAAAATTCAGCACACACAGATACCCCTACTTACCCAACACTCAACTACCCATCATGGTCACATCCTATCTTGACAAACCCCTATCTCATGGCGGTCTTAAATAATAATTAATAATAATAATTGAAAGAAATTGAATCGATTTCAAGTCCAACTTTTAATTAAATCATAAGAGAAATTTTTTATAAGTTCTTAGAAAAAAAAATAATTATAATCAAAAATTACAGAAATAAAGAAAATTTACAATAAGAGAAAATAAGAATATAATGATTAGCCTAAGTTATTTTGGTGCACCGAAATAAATTTGAATTTAAAATTAAAAACTTAACTACCACCACCATTCGAACCTTAAGGGTTAATAAATTAAAGTAATAATAAAAAGTTTAATAATAATAATAACAATTTATGATAATAATTAAGAGAAAACCTGATTTGATTGTTGCTGATGTGTCTATAATGATGATTATGATTATTGTTTTATCAGCTGAGATTTATTGATGTTACTGCATACTACTATGCCATTATATTTCATTTTATTGCATATTTAACCGCATACATAATTGTAAACAGTACTATCGATGGTAAAGATGATATGGATTGTGTATACAATTCGGAACACAATCTAGATTAACTGCGTGGACAGTATCAGTTGATCTGAAAAATAATGTTGGGCAATACTATATACAAGAATGAAGAATTAATATCATGACTCATTCACAAATGGTTTTTATTTTTATTTAGGAATTTGCTTATGATTAACACTTGAATGAAAAATTATTATGTACATAGTTTATTCTTTCATTAAATGAGGCACTTATTAACATAAATTAATTAACTTCCATTTATTGTTTTGATTATTTTCCTATTGTTTTTATTAACCAGTAACTTATTATTAAACTTAGTATTATTATAAAATTAGGTAATTTTAGTTAATGACACCGTTATTTAAATTTAGAAAAAAAAACATTAAAAAAACTATGCACTCACATTCGTTATTTGTTTTTTTTAAGCACATTCAACTCAACCTCCTTGAGGTCGAGAAAAAAAAATATCGTTCGATCACACGGTTATCACTCACTAATAATGTAACAGTTTATTTATTGTTTATGTCTAGATTATTCTAGGATAATCTTTAACTTAAATTTAAACTTTATTAATCTAAACTTAATTGTTAAAATTGTACATATATTATTTATATTTAGGATTTAGTATTTATTTTAATTACATTTTCTTTATTTATTTGTAACTTTTCCTAAAACTTTATTTTTTTATCACACTAAGATTGTCGAAAGCTATTTTTTACCAAAATTTTATTTTATATTTTTCACTAAATAATTCTTTTAATTTCTATTTTTGGGTATCTTATTTTTAACTATCCATAGGACCTCATCATTTCAAAATCTTTCATCGACTGGCCTTTTCCATACCATCGTCAATTAAAACAAACCGATTCTACTTTAAATCAGGGGTGGCCACCTTGCGCGTCATTGTAGCGATTTAATCGTTACATACTAGCAAATTCTGTTATGCCGATTACATTAATTGGCGGAGGAGCATTTTCTTTCGGTACAGCCTTTTGTTGCCGATTTTGTTGCTGTTGCTGGTGAGCTCGTTTGGTATTAGTGTCACTAGTTACTAATACATTAGTTTGCGAATGATCTCCAACTTCAGGCGAGAATTCTGCATTTCGTTTTTTGGTAGGTCTTTTCTTCCTTTTCAGTATCCAATTTGTTTCTTTTAATGAGATCCTCTTCATCAGTATGGAACTCATTGTTATAATGGGTGGTGTGAGTACTTGCTTCATTATAACAAGTTAGCGGGTTTTCAGAAATCTCCATTCCAAACCAACGCTTCTTCAATTCTTCATTTTCTTTTTTTAGTTTTACAATTTCGCTTCTTACTTGGGTTAAAAGTACATCTACTTCACTGAGTTTTCGACAGAGTTCAGCGTTTTCGTCTTTCTGCTGATTTGCAGAGTTAGTATGATTGTTTGGTGATCTTAACAACATTGAACTTCTTTCGAATGGGTTTAGCAATGATTGGCTTACCCCAGAATCCAATGAGCCAGCCTCGTAAGAGGGTGGATTGCTAACTAGGTAGTTGGTTTACCACCTGGGGTATTATTTCCTTTTTGTGTTGTATTCATTGCTTTAAAACTGGTTATGAATCAACTACCAACCTAACCAGTACAAGTTGGTAGTGGGTCATTGAAGAGAACATCATTTGCTATGTTCTCTGTGGTCGGTTATTCCGCCGTATCTCGGTGGCCAGAGCCTCGTTAGTTAATTAACAGGAAGTACCACGTGCAGGTGAGGTTCACGTTTGGGCTAGTCTATTAAGAGCATCTAAACCGGCGCCCCTTACCCCCCATTTTTGTACGTGAAAATGCCTTAGTATATAAATTTTTTTGAAAAATTTTATGGCGATGCATTTCCATGAAAAGTCGGTTTGTAAAAAAAAAAGAATTGGTGATTACCATATTGTTTCCTTGTATGTACATATGAAGAGAACAATTTTTGAAAAAATAAAAAATTCATTTTGCTTTTGAGAATGAATCCGAATAGGATTCGAAAGCTAAAGCTGTAAAATAAATTTAAATAAAGAACCCAAAACCAATAAAAAATCTGTTTAATGTACATACATATGTATGTTTTTTGAAAGCGGTACATATTTTTTAGATATTTTTATTTTTTATAGGAATTATTGTTTAATTATTTAATTTAGATATTGTTAGCTATTTTTTTTATTAAGTTTTAAATTTAAAATAATTAAATTTTAGGCTGGGCTAAAATTTTACGATGGTTGCCTGATCCAATTTTTTTATTTGCTGGGATGAAATCCTGGGATAACTTCACATACATCATGTTTAAGAGTCCAACGAATTGATTTCTTCGTTTAATACGACCGCCACCAAAATGTTTATGTTTATCATAAGAGCATCGGATGTGGGAGATGCATTACAAATAAATATTTAAACGTATATCACCACAAAACAATACGTAAGAATTGTTCACGCATAGAATGCTGAAATATCTAAAAAGAAAATGAACATAAATTGAAATATTTTACTAATTAATAATCAACAAGAATTGCATTGGCACTTACCGCATAAACAAAAATTTCATTGTTATTGTTTCTGTTTTGTGCTTGTCAAATGCATATCGACCTATATTATCGACGCCAGGGAATTGCCACCTTGAAATTTATACAAATATGCATTCGATGTTAATTTTTAATCACCACATCATTTAATGAATTTGAATTTCGCGCTTATTTATTATTATCTAATTTAAAACAATTTGTTGAATTAATTTCTTATGCATGACAATCAAGAAATTAATAATTTTTCTTCCTTCTGATCGAGACCGCCGAATGGACAAGAGCTTTTTTGGTAAAATCTATTATTTTCATAATTTTTCTTATATTAAAATAAATTTATATATTTAATCTTAAGTAAAGAATATTTTTATTTGTGGATTCAAATTTATTTGTGTAAGCTAATCATATACCCCTTTTTTTCTAAGTGAAAGTGATTACCGAGGACTTTACTTTTTTCCTTTTTTTCTCTTTGAAAAGTGTTGTGCAAATTGGTTCAATAATAGTACCCCCTTGTTTGCCCTTCAACAAAACATTTTGGTGCCGAAACCCGGGAATCGCACGTTTGTGTTTTATCATCAGAAAAACGTGTCGATTCATTTTTTTTTATTTGTTTATTTTTTCTTCATATATCAACTGGATACATAAACTCGAACCTCGTGTAACGTTTTTTGCAATATCGCGTACAATCAGTGTTTGTTTCTTACAATCAGTGCATTATTAAATTCAGTGAAATTATTCAATTAAGTGCTTTTCATCTTACACTTTACTACTAAATTCTACTGTATTCGAATAATCCGAAATGGCTGACTTAGCAACATTGGTAAGACGGCGCGGCATAATAAAATCAACGGTGACCAATATAAAAAAATTCGTGGACAAAATCAATAATGAATTAGAAAATGGTCAAGCCATAAACCGTGAGCAGCTCGAGACACGTGCAGAAAAACTAAACGAAGCATGGACCGAATTCCATGATATCGAAACTCAAATACTTCTTGTCGATGGCCAAATATCAGAAGCGGAAGAATTTGAAGAGAAATACTTTGAAACTAAATCAACCCTTAAGCGTATTTTTAATATAAAAAATCCAAGCCTCACACCTGTTCCAAATATTCTAGCGGGTGATAGAAGTACAACTGTTTTCGCTGATCGCTCATTCTACCAAACCAATGAACTACGTTTGCCTCGTGTTTCGATCGAATCATTTAGTGGAGATTATTCGAAGTGGCCGTCGTTTTCAGATCAATTCACAACAGCTGTACATGAAAATGAATCGCTTTCCAGAATTCATAAATTTCAATATCTCAAAGGATTATTGAGAGGTGATGCTGCGAATTTAATTCGTCATTTGCCAATGACAGAGGCCAATTACGAACAGGCATGGGAAAAATTGCAGAAAAGGTACAACAAGAAAAAGTCCATCGTAAAACATTTAATCGAATTGTTCCTGGGACAACCAGCAATGAGACAGTGTTCACCTAAGCAATTAAGATTGTTATGCGATACATCCGATGAAGTACTAAGAGGTTTAGCAGCTTTAGGAAAGGAATGGACAAGCCGTGACCCCTGGTTGATCCACATTATCGTGAAGAAACTAGATGCGGAGACTCAGCAGTTATGGGCACAGCACGTAAATGATATCGACGTTCCAATTATTGACCAATTATTAAATTTCTTGACAGATAGATGTGACGCTCTGGAATCCTGCTCATCAGTGAAGTCAAACACGCCTTTCCGCCAGAATACAGAAAGCAAATCACACAACGCTACCGTTGATCGCATAGGATGCTCAATGTGCAAAAGGGTCATCTTCTTCATCATTGTTTCAGTTTTAAACGACTAAAAATTCCGGATCGAAGACAATTTTTAGAAGACAACAAGCTGTGCATTAATTGTCTCCAGCCGAATCACGATGTTAAAACTTGTCAGAATAGTAAAAGATGTTTTATTTGTCATAAAATGCATCATACACTGATTCACGTTAAAGGAACAGAAACCAAAAATGAATCGAAAACATCAGAGACCTTTCTCACTGCACTCAGCACAAATCCAATTGAACCTGCTCTTTCGTCCATGAATAACGACTTCCCAATCAACAATACCAATATTTCTCCAATCAACAATACCAGTGTTTCTTCAATCAACAATAAAATTAATCCTGTTAATGATCAAACTTCTGCAATCAACATCTCCTCTCTGAACTCAAACTCAACCATTTCTTTGTTGCAAAATTCCAATTCGCACCCACAGTCTCGAAACAGTGAAAATATCATACATTCCGCCAGCTCGTCTAATTCCTCAAATCTGTACAAAACACTATTGTCTACCATTTTAGTCAACATCTCCGATTCCCTTGGTAAACTACATACTATTCGAGCCTTACTCGACTCTGGGTCGCAGTCTACCTTCATCAGTGAAAGTTGCGTGCAAAGAATTGGGATTCCTCGAAAATATGCTCGCTTTGCTGTTAATGGGCTTGGAGCTAAAAAAGCTGGTTTTACAAGAGGAGCTGTCGAACTCAAGCTACGTTCAAGATATGAGAAAGATACATGTGTTCTTGTAAATGCCTTTATTCTAGCGCAATTAACATCCCAGCTGCCATCACACAATATAGTCATCACACACTGGACTAAATTAAAGGACTTGCAATTGGCAGATCCAGTATTCAACACACCAGGCGAAATAGACATGATTTTGGGTAATGACATATTCTTCGAAATAATCAAGCCGGAACAACTTAAAATTGAAGCAGGCTTGTTTGCACATCAAACTTGTTTCGGATGGATGATTGGAGGTAAATACAACCAACCTCCGCAAAATTCATGTATATCAGGATTTCACACTAACATCATAAACAACGACTTCGAATTGAAAATTCTTCAACAGTTCTGGGAGCTGGAGGAATTAAAATCAGACAACAAACTCTCGGCCGAAGAAGACTACTGCGAAACTCATTATAAGCAAACCACCACACGGGATCAAAATGGACGATATGTTGTTCGCCTTCCTTTTAAAGAGGACATTAAAACCAGCGCACTTGGAGCATCAGTTAACATGGCTATGAAACGGCAACTCGCAATGGAGAGACGATTTGCTAAAAACGATAACCTTCGAGAAAATTATGTCAACTTTATGGAAGAATACAAATCCCTGAACCATATGACCGCGATTGCTGAAACGAAAGTCCCATCACCTCAAAATCAGTTCTACCTGCCACATCACGCCGTTTTGAAGAAAGCCAGCTCCACCACTAAACTCCGAGTCGTATTTGACGGATCCTGCAAAAGCTCATCTGGTTTTTCGCTAAACGACACATTACTTGTAGGACCGACAATCCAGAAAGATTTAATGGCAATTCTTCTTCGTTATAGGACCAGTGCAGTGGCAGTGTCTGCTGATATAGAAAAAATGTATCGTCAGGTGTTACTCCATCCTGATGACCGCGATTCTCAACGAATAGTGTGGAGAAATAATGCTAACTAGAAAATGCAGCATTTTCAACTCAACACCGTAACTTACGGAACTTCAAGCGCAGCTTTTCTAGCAGTTAGAACGCTATAGCAACTAGCCATGGATTACCAATCAATTTATCCGCAAGCTACCTCCATTCTCTTGGAAAACTTCTATGTAGACGACATGCTTACAGGTTTTGAAAACACTCAACGAGCAACCAATATCTATGATAGCATGTCCGCCCTATTAGCTGAAGGTGGATTTAAAATTAGGAAATGGATGTCAAACGATCAACAATTTTTAAAGAATATCCCACCAGAGGACTGTGAATCATCGATTTTGGAGCTGGATACAAATTCTACCATCAAAACTCTCGGCTGTCACTGGAATCCAATTCACGATACATTTTCTTTTCGCGTAAACTTGCCTATTAATGAAAAAACCACCAAGCGAGCACTATTATCGCAGGCAGCAAGCATTTTTGATCCAATGGGATGGCTTTCTCCACTTACCATCTCTATAAAAATATTGTTTCAAAGTTTATGGACAACAACAAGGAATTACTTGGGATGGCGAACTACCCCTAAATATTGCAAACAAATGGACTAAAATCAAAAATTGCTCAAAGGAAATTGAATCCATTGAAATTCCGCGGTACCTGATGACCTCCGCCAACTCAAATAACATGCAGCTACATGCTTTCTCAGACGCTTCGGAACTAGCTTATGGAGCAGTGATCTATTCAAGAGTCAAAGATGAAAATGGAATTGTGCACATCCGATTACTAGCCGCAAAAACAAAGGTCGCACCTATTAAACAAGTGTCCTTGCCGCGATTGGAGTTGTGTGCAGCTTTACTATTATGTCGTCTAATAAAGTACATCGCCAAATATTTAGAAATCGAAATTGCATCAATTCACGCATACACCGATTCATCAATTGTTCTGGCTTGGCTGGATGATCATCCCAGGAGATGGAAAAATTTTATAGCCAATCGCACCTCAGAAATTATGGAATATATTCCCAGGCAACATTGGTTACATATTCCGTCTAAACAAAATCCGGCCGATTTGGCATCTCGTGGTTTAAGTCCTGCTGAATTGGTAAAAAATCTTTTGTGGTGGAATGGTCCCGATTTTTTAACAAATATTCATAACAATTATACAATCAGTTCTGTCAACACTTCACCCAAAGATTATGAACGAACTGATCTAGAGGATAGAAACAGTTATAAAAATTGTCACATTGAACTTTGCAATTTGGATGTAGTCTCAGTGTTATTTAACCGTTTTTCATCAATTAATAAAATTTACAGAATTATAGCTTACATTTATAGATTTACAATCAATGCCAGGATGAAGTCTAACAGAAATGCAAAAGAAAAAAAAAAACACCGAAATATGCCTCAACCAACAGTCGATGAAATCAAGCATGCCGAGATAACTTGCATAAGATGGGCTCAAACCCAATCATTTACAAACGACTTAAAACTAATCAATTCCAAAGAAGGTATATCGAAGCGTAGCAAATTATTACCACTAACACCTTTCTTAGACACTACCGGCATATTAAGAGTTGGAGGGCGAATCGAAAATTCTACGTGCTCATTCGACACTAAGCATCCCGTTATACTCCCAAAGGACCATTTATTAAGCAAACTAATAATTGATGACTTTCATAAGCAAAATCTTCATGCCGGACCTGCATTATTAATAAGCCTACTTCGCCAACGATTTTGGATTATCGGTTGCAGGAATATGGTCAGACACTATGTAGCGAAATGTCTAATTTGCTTCAAACAAAAAAGATTACACAATGAGCAGTTAATGGGTAACTTACCTAAAGTTAGAGTAATCTCAGGACGCCCGTTTCTTCACACAGGAGTCGATTATGCCGGGCCATTATATTTACGGGAACGATCTGGGCGTGGTCAGTGCAGGGTAACAAGGAGTTACATTGCCTTATTTATATGTATGTCCGTAAAGGCAGTCCACATCGAACTCGTGAGTGACATGACTACTGATTGCTTTATCGCTGCACTCAAGCGATTCATATCTGGTCGAGGTATACCCTTGCAAATCTACTCAGACAATGGCAGCAATTTCGTTGGCAGTCGCAGTGAACTAAATGAACTATACGAACTTTTTAAAAACGAAGGCAATTTTAAACTAATATGTAATTTTCTTACCCCACAGAGAATCAATTTTGTTTTCAATCCAGCACATGCTCCTCACTTTGGTGGTTTGTGGGAGGCCAACATAAAATCTGTCAAGCATCATCTTAAACGAGTCATTGGAAATTCACATCTTACATTTGAGGAAATGACTACGCTATTGGCCCAAATAGAAGCAGTTTTAAATTCAAGGCCTTTATGTAGCCTCTCCGAAGATGCATCATCATACGACGTGCTCACACCAGCTCATTTTTTGATTGGAGAATCAATGAAGGCAATTCCGGAACCCGATTTAAGTCACATCAACACATCGCGCCTCTCAAAATGGCAAAATATTCAGAATAGAACTCAAGGCTTTTGGAAGGCATGGCACCGAGATTACCTTACTACCCTCAACCAACGAAACAAATGGAAAACCAAAACGAAAAATTTAGCATTAGACCAGCTGGTACTAATTCAAGAAGAGAACGTTCCTCAATTACATTGGCTAACCGGACGAATTCAACAATTACATCATGGCAAGGATGGTTTAATCCGCGTTGCCACAGTACATACTGCAAACGGCCAGCTTAAACGACCAATAGTTAAGCTGATTCCATTACCTATAGATGACAACAGTGACAAAAGCTGAGATGAGCCATACCAAAACATCACAACGTATAACAACAACAATAAGTAAAACACAATCATGTATTATGTTTAGTTTGAATTTTTTTTTTTTCTCAATTTTAATACACACTTGAATTATATAATTATTTGTACATAGATTTATACACTAATCACAAAATTACTAACTAAATTTTCACAATATATAAACAAAATTGCTCTTACCATAACAGAACAATACTCGCCGATGAGATAGCGCTGTCGGATAAGGTTTAATTTATCTTCATTTCCTTTTTGGGGGCAGTATGTTCACGCATAGAATGCTGAAATATCTAAAAAGAAAATGAACATAAATTGAAATATTTTACTAATTAATAATCAACAAGAATTGCATTGGCACTTACCGCATAAACAAAAATTTCATTGTTATTGTTTCTGTTTTGTGCTTGTCAAATGCATATCGACCTATATTATCGACGCCAGGGAATTTCCACCTTGAAATTTATACAAATATGCATTCGATGTTAATTTTTAATCACCACATCATTTAATGAATTTGAATTTCGCGCTTATTTATTATTATCTAATTTAAAACAATTTGTTGAATTAATTTCTTATGCATGACAATCAAGAAATTAATAATTTTTCTTCCTTCTGATCGAGACCGCCGAATGGACAAGAGCTTTTTTGGTAAAATCTATTATTTTCATAATTTTTCTTATATTAAAATAAATTTATATATTTAATCTTAAGTAAAGAATATTTTTATTTGTGGATTCAAATTTATTTGTGTAAGCTAATCATATACTCCTTTTTTTCTAAGTGAAAGTGATTACCGAGGACTTTACTTTTTTCCTTTTTTTCTCTTTGAAAAGTGTTGTGCAAATTGGTTCAATAATAGTAACCCCTTGTTTGCCCTTCAACAAAACAAAGAATTATTGGAAGTGAATGATGAATCAAATGTGGATGTAGGTCTACAATTTATTATTGACCGTGAATGTTTATACACTCGGTACAATTTAATATCTGACCATGTTCCCATCGTTTAATAATACCACCACCAGCATCAGCCTTTTCACCACCGTCGTGTAAATTGTGTTTGCTCCAAATACGCATGGTAATGATGATATTGATAGTGATGACAATGGAGCAAGGTGAGGATTGTGAGATTTCCATTCTAATTTTAATAATAAATTTCCATTTTCCAGATCATTTTAAATTTAAATTTTCGTTTTCAGGCAAAAATATTTTTCTTGAGACAGTAATACCTATAAAAAATGCAATCGTTTCCACGCATCCCGAATGGAGAAGAGTGCACCGCGCTCTCCAACAATATACAACCCTTAAATGAATGTACCCCTCTCCGCTCAAATGATCATACGCCAGATGATATGTTGCTATATTCTTGCATCAGTAGATTGAACCTAACTTGTGCAGAATATCAAACTTAAAGAGATTGTCGGCCGCAATTTATCGGATTAAAGGCATTATCAGCTCAACCGTCGGTTTGCTTTTTGATACCCTATTGCATTTTTTCAAAACGTTCGTTTTGAAGCAATTTCAGAAAATACAGTTATGGCACAACAATGCTTTTTTAATAATCCACAATCCGCCAGAAAATAAGAAAAATAAAAATTGTTGTGGTTAATAATAATAACCAGAAATCATTTATTCATAATTCACTCTTTCTTTCTCAAAATGTTCACAATAAAATGGTCCACCTCCCGCTGATACGTAGAAAATATTTTTGCTAATACGTTAATACCTATGAAAAATGCTCTCGTTTCCACTCGCCCCGAATGCGGAAGAGTGCGCCGCGCATTTTTTTAATGTGGTTTCAGCCATTTATCAATAAAGGAATAATAATTGTTCCTAAAACGATATTCAAAACGCCTTCATTGTTCGCCAAACACATCTTCCTGAACATACACTGTGCAACTTAATACATGAAGTCACTCTGCTACTTCCATCCATGTTCTTTCCCATGTGTGTACTTGGTGTAATAAATAGAATACCCATTAATTTTAAAATAGCTATTTTGGCTGAAGCGTGTTTCTGATACGTCAATATTGTGCTCAGTGAGAAATGCATGTACCTCCGCTTTATGTTGTGCTAGGCCATTTGCATTCCATATGGCTATTTTGATAATGGTCATTTTTGGCTTTTTACGACTATCTGCATCAGCGTGCTCATATTCTGTATGTTAGATCCATGTGTCTGTACTCGTGCAGATCAACAAATCTGGTCAACTAAAATTAAAATTAATTTCTATAAACTATTGTATCTATGTACAGCAAATGATCTGAAACCAAATGAAAATCGAATTATTAATTTGTTAAATAATTAATCAAATTTATACTTATCTTGTAAGCTGTTGTCAATATTATTTTGTTTATATTTTGAATCGTTTGACATTTCATCAGCATGCAAATTCACTGATATTTTCTCTCACCAATTTTATGTTTGTATATGTTTTTTTCAATATATTGACAAATATTTGTCCAAAAAATATCATAGCTGGGCATTTCACTAACACAATAATTCCTTCAAATGTCAAACAAAATTGTTTCAATGCTAAGAAAAAATTAGTTGTTTTTTAACATTGGCCAGTTGTGGTTAGGTTAAAAATAATTTGTCCAAGAAAATTTTTCAGAAAATTGTACAATATGAAGAACCACCACCTCGTCCAAAAACTTAATTTCATCGTATAAAAACCAAGTATTTTTTATCGTCAACAACAGCGCTTCCAGATTTTTTTACTCAGTTTTAATTTTTTATTTTGTACATTTCGAAGATTCCTTATTTTTTTCCTAACGTTTTCAACATTTACAGTCATTTCGACCGCTATTTTTTGTAAACAGAATTTTTTATGCCGACCCGTCTATAATTTTTATGGGTTATCTTCCATAAAATTTCATTTTTGCGGTACAATTCGATTAATCGCACTGCCTTTCGGTATTAAAAGAGATTTCAAATGGCAAAACAAAGCAACTTTTTTATGACATTTCCTAATAATTTACTAATGTTGAATTCTTTGGGAAAAAATAAATCAATAAATTGATTGAATCTTTTTTGACATTACATATTCTTTCGAACGGAATACATTGATTTTTTTTTTGATCCGGATCATTTGTCAAAAATCCGAATTTTTTGGTAGATTTCATAAAAATTTCACAAATACATCGAAATGTAAACGTCAAAATAATATAAACAAAACGACGCTATTTTCATAAAACATTTGTAGTTATATATATTTTGATGCGAGTAGTTGTGGTTTACAAATGCTAAAATAATAAAATTAAATAAAAAATCTATTTAATATTTAGTTATTTAATCGTATATTTGTTAAAATTAAATTATAATCGTGTGAATTTGTAGTCGGGGTACACATTAATATATAAAGACTGACTGTGTATAAAGTGATCATGAATGAAATGTTGGACGATACTTTAATGGAATTTTTATTATCTTCTTTGTCATCATCGTCGTCTTCATCAACATCATCATCTTCATCATCATCATCTTCATTTTCAACTTCAAGTGATTCTTTGATGAATTTCATGTTTTCGGATGATGAAGAAGTTGGGTCACGTCGTCAATCAATTTTCTCCATCGCATTCAAATCAGATGTCAATTTTGTAAAAAATGTTGTCCATAAATATTCAGATGGGGAAGTAAGTATGATGATATTTCATTTATGATTATTGTTTACAAAATATGTGTTAATTAATATTATCTCTATTTACAGTTTCGTCAACATTTTCGTTTATCGAGGAATGTGGCATATAAACTAATCAATATGTACAAGGAGTCGCCTCATTTTAAAATAAAACAGTGTGGTGGAAGAAAAGGAGTCACAGCAGAATCTCAATGTTTAGCTTTCCTACGGTAATAAACTTTCTTATTAAAAATTTAAAAAATAATTAACCTAAACTTATTTAAAGGTTTGCTGGTAAAAGTCTACCTATCGGGAAGTCTTCAATTTGTTTGATGTAGCAAAGTCAGCGGCTCATACGCGTCTTACAAATATTCAAAATTTTTTATTTGATATATCTTCTAAAATTATCAAATTTCCAAGTACCGAGGAAAAAAAGGGTCAGAAATTGGAAGAATTTCAACAGGTAATGAGAATGCAAAATTATGAATACATATGTATAACAAAATCCAAAAATATTTGTATGATAATGTTATTAATTTTTTATTTATGAAATTTCAGCTCGCTGGATTTCCAAATGTATTAGGCTGCATCGACGGATGCTACATATATATATATAAGGAAGCCAGCACACAAGGTTCGATCAACATATGTCAACCGCCATGGTTTGATATCCATTACTCTTCAGGGAATTTGCGACGCCAATAAAAAATTTTTGGATGTTTTTATTGGTTCCCCTGGCAGAATTCATGATTCTCGGATATTCATGCTATCTTTCATCTCGAAAAAACTACCTGGAATTTGTGGCGAAAACTACCACATACTTGGAGATGCGGCTTACTTATTAAAGGAATATTTGCTAACGCCGTATAAAGATTACGGCGATTTAAATGCAAATAAAAGAAATTTTAATTAACAAAGGTTCCATCAATTGATCAGGCTCGATTTTTTTACAGTTAAGAGAATGTGAAAATTTGTATTAGCGTGCTGCGTCCTACACAACTTGTGCATTGACAACGACGATTCGTGGGATGAGGGCGAAACTGAACACGAGGAAGTAAGAATAACTGCAGCATCAACCGATGAGAATAAGGAAACTTTGTCGGAGGCAGTTGAGAAGCATTTAGGGTGAACTCAAACGTGTTCGTATTACGGATGCATTTTGAAAATGTAAGAAAAATAAAAGATAAAAATTAGGTTTAATTCGTTTTATTTTAATTTTTTAATTTTACTTCAAAAATGGAAATTTTAAAATAAATATTTACATAATATTATAAAACTAGTTTTAATTCAATGGTTTATATTTTCCATCAACTTCCGTTTTACATATCATTTTTTTCTTAATCCTTCTCTCAATAATTCCAGGTTTTCCAAATGACGCCTCTGCTTATCTTCTTCTTTCAATCGTTCGCGTACTATTTTATCCCGTCTGTGTTTCTCCTTTTCCTTTGTCCTTTCTTTTTTTTCCCGCTGCTTTTCTTCCCTGTCCTTCTTCTGACGTTCCAACATTTCTTTTACATATAACGAGAGCATTTCATTTCTTTCTTTGGTTATTTTTAGGAACTCTTGGCTAAACATCTGTTGCGATGTCCCCTTGCTTTTTGTTGTCCTTCTTTGAATTTGGTAGACTATCGCCAGATAAAAGTAGTTCTGAATCGGGAGTTGAAGGTGTGGTGTCTGAAGGCGATGGCGTGGTGGCTGCTCGTGACATATAAGTTGAAGACGTTGGTGTGGTGTGTGAAGGCGATGGTGTGGTGGATGGTCGTGGAATATATGTAGAAGTCGTTCGTGTGGTGGATGGTCGTGGAATATATGTAGAAGTCGTTCGTGTGGTAGATGGTCGTGATTTGTTTATTGAATGTTTTGATGTTGGCGATTTGATAGGCGGTGATGGTGTTGGTCATTTAAATGTTGGCGATGTGGAATACGAGTCATTCATTGTGGCAATTAATTCGGTCTCAGACTTGAATTCAGTCTCGATGTAACCCCTACCACTTGTGCTGTTGTGGTCAACCGCATTTTTTGTTCTTTTCATTATACATTTATAGCGGGTTTCCACTTGTATTGCAGTAAATATGCAATTATATTTGTTGCTCAGTTTATCTGCAATACATTGCCACATCAATTTTCTTAAGCGGAATTTTTTCATTGGCCCAACTTCCGGAAAATAATTTGCATATAAATTTAAGAAAAACTTTGTCTGTCCATCAGTACATTTCAATGGGCACTGTTCGACAACTGTTTCATCCTCTTCCTCATTGTGGTCTTGTTGGGCGACTGCTAATACATCTATAATATTAAATGAATAATAAATACTTTAAAAGAATTTATTAATTTTTTTCCATACCATATCCATAGCCAGTAAAATCTTGCGTTGTTTGTGGTTGTGAACAGCCAACAGCCTGTTCGGGAACTGTGAATATCTCTAAAATAATATTTGTATAATTATTATTTTTTAAACATTTTAGAAAATTTTCATTACCATCCTCATTGTTATTTCCTTTTTTTAAATTAAAAAAACTCGCAGCCTCTTCATACTTCGCCATTACGACGATGCCGGCTATAAAAGAAATATTGTTCCTAATCAATGTTACAAATTTTCCAAATTATATCTTACTTTTTACATTTTCGAGGTAAACACACTCGTTTTCGTGTCGTACAAAGCCGTTTTCATCAAAATAAACAATAAAATCGCTTAAATTAATATTTTCAGTCTTTTGATAAGTTATTGGAACTTCAGTTTTCAAACTGTAGTATGTCAAATGAGTAAACATAAGCCTGCTTTTTTATTTGTTATTTGTTTTACCAATACAACTACAAATAAATCAATTTTTTTTTTAAATTTTTATATTCTTTGGCAAAAATAAAAAATCGATTTATTTTTGGAAATCGAAAGAATTCGACATAATAAAATTTTGTGAAATAGCCTCCTAATAATTTGCTATTAGTGTCAAAACGCGTATAATATACAAGCACATACATTGATAAAATTTATATCATGATAGAAAATATCAGTGGATTTGCATAGTGTAGACAGAGGGTATAATAATTTTCATGCTACCATCTATTGTTGAAAGCTATGTAACGAAATGTGAAGCCAAATGCTTCCGGATTGTAATAAAACCAAAAAAAAAATTATTGTTTTGGCTCAGGTGCAATCCATTTCGTTATAGAAATATGTTTTTATCTATACGAATAGTATATCACGGTCATTTACTTGCTTGGCTTAAGCTCGTCGGCTGGGAGTGGGATTTGATAGTATTCATAATAGATCTTGCTACACCGTTGTACGAAGAAACAAAAATACACAGGAAGGAAAACACAAACTGATTCAGTACGCCAAAACGTTATTCAAGCCTCGTCATTTTACAACAAATACTATTAAATTTATCTACTCATGTTTAATTTGATTTGGATTATCACAATTGGGGAATGTTTCATGTCTATTCTAGATTACAATAAATTTATATTTTTAGAATTTCAAAAAAATTAAATTTAATTAATTAAGATATTCAGAAATTAAAGTGAACATTTAAGAAATGTAATGCAAAACAAAAAAAAAATTCATTTGAAATTAACAAAAAAATTCATTTGAAATTAACAAAAAAATTGAATAAAAAAATCAAAAGTGATAAAACACAAAACAAAATTAATATCTACAACTGTAGTTCATTGATGAACGTTGAGTGATGAATTTTATGATACTTCACACGAAATTTTTGTATGATCAATTTAATTTTAAATCATTAATTTGATCCATGTATAACTGGTGATAATACTTTCTATAATTGTGCTAATTCTGGTTTCTCATTAAATTAGTATCAAGCATTAGTCACTTATAGAATTTTGAGCCTTAGATATGGATGAATACGTTAGCATTGGAACCATGAGTTGGATTTAAATAACGAATTGTAGAACGTTATATGGTGGACTCATGGAACGAAATGAAAATACATATTACCGTTAATAAAATAACACTTACGCATTTACTGCTATGATCAGGTGTATGTACATCAGTTAACGTGATGATTTATTCACTACCATGAATGAAATGTTATAATTTAAAACACTAGATTATAATTAATGTTTTAAATATTTTTATTGTTTTTATGTTGTTTTGTTGTTTTTATTTATTCATTTACACAATAATAATTGGCAATATGTTTAGATATTTAAATTACAACAGTCAATCAGTAACGGTTTTTTTTTCACATTTACGTTAGATATACAAAAGAAAATTTATTGTCCAAAATTCGTGAACACCTCATACATAATTTTTAGTATGGTCACGTTTTTTTTTTTTTTATTTCTTTTTCTTAAAAATATTTATACTATGCAAAATTATTTTATTGAATTATTTTATAGGTAATTTTATTTTGGTTTTATTATTATTTTTAGCAACTAACTTAACTTAACACAATAGAAATCGATACACAGTCCATATTAATAAATTTTCTTTTCTCTCGGTTTTAAATGACTTGAAGTCAGTCAGCACAACCTTTCAGAAAAAAAAACCAAAACTAGAATTACCTTTTTTTTTTTTCAATTTTTGTTCAGCTTTTATAGACTCTGCCTTAAGCGGGAGAAAAAAAAATTACATTTCGAAGATCATAAACCACTACCAAAATAAATTCGATAAAGAGGAAACGAAGTAAGGTACACTAAAAGTCAACATTGTGGTGGTCAAGTTGTATATAACAAAAAAAAATTATCTGTTAAATTTCTGCTTAAGCGAGGTATAAATGTGAAAATCAATATTGAACACATAAAACAAAATGGGACACCCAAAGGGCGTAACAGCTACAACAATGAATATTTATCTTAGTTTTAAACCTTAATAAAAATTAAATTATAAACATTAAGTTTAAAAAGAAAGTATGGTAATATTACCATACTTTCTAGTTTAAATTAGCCGATGCAAGTTACCATAAACCAAATGGATTAACCAATGAAAAACTGTCACCATGACCGCGAATGGTTATATTATATTTTTTATGGTTCACCAACTTGGGTGGACCGCACCCTTTTTACTACGTTTTTTTTAACTTGCTTTCTTGTCTATCTGTCTGTTTGTTTGGGTCAAAATTTGAGGTCGAAATTTGAAGCACTTCTCATCTTTCGATTTCGCTGAGATTTTGTTCACTTGGTTGTTTCACCTGACAATGTCATATTTTCAAACATTCGAAACAAAAATCTAAGAAAATTTGTATGTAGTACATTATGTAGTTTATTGTTAGTGCAAAAACTGTTAGTGCAAAAACTGTTAGTGCAAAAACTGTTAGTGCAAAAACTGTTAGTGAAATGTGTTAGTGAAAAATGTTTCGCATTGCAGGAGGTGCAATATACATTCATTTCCCCACATGTTAATTCTGTAACGACTGATTCTTCAAAGTCATCCGTGGTCTCGAGTACATTATCGGTTCGCTGCGTACTACCGTTTAACCTAATATTTTGTCGACGTATTGTTTGCTGCTCTATTTTTCTTCGCTTTGAAGCAATACGTTCTTCTTTCGTCAATGTTTATGGTAAATTGTATACTTGAATAAAGAGATGAAATTTATTTTAAAAAAAAATTGTTTCAATTGATAACAAGATTCAAAATTCGTACAACTAAAAAGAGTAAAATAATATATATATAAAAAACTTTTTAAAATACCACGTTTTTCTAATGCACTAAAAAGAAGACAATAATTTTTTTCTGGACATGTAAATTTATCTGGGAATTTATACCAATCTGGCATTTATACCATATTAAAACAAGCACCAATTTTCAATAACTAAAAACGTGGGGCGCATTTTAGAAAAGAAAATTGATATCATACGAGTATATGAAATTGCTAATAATTTAAAAAAAAAAATAAAAGTTCCGTAAATCAATTCTTTATAAAAAAATAAAAATAAGTTCTTGGTGTACTTAATGTGAAAATTTGGGGCTTTGATACTAGCATCTTATATTTGTCAACTCTCTTCAAAATCTCTCGTATACCCTGCATATCTCGTACAAAATTGAATATCGAGACGAATGCGCCCCACGTTTTTAGTTGTTGAAAATTGGTGCTAGTTTTAAGTATAAATGCCCAGAAAAAAATTATTTTCTTCTTTTTAGTGCATTAGAAAAACGTGGTATTTTAAAAAGTTGTTTTTATATATATTTTTTATATTAAGTCAGTTTTTATGTGGTCAGTTCAATTTGGTATTTTGACGAAGTAATGAATGAATAATAATATAAATTGTTTAAAACCAGAATATAAAAATATTATATTATTTATTTTTTGTATACAATTTCTGGTAGTGCTTCTATTCCAGCTAAAGAATGAAGATTAAGCATTCGTTGCTCTGCTCGCTTCTTTGGATTGATTCTCCAGCTGTGTGATTTCCATTGCAGTTTTCTCACTGAAGCTTCGTTTTTTGCTTTATTGTAAACCTTTGAAATATGGAGTTCACCACACATAACACAAACATCGTTGCTCTAGTGGGCCCATATTCTTGAAACTGTACCGGGCCATTTCTTTTCCTAGGTTCCTCGATGGTAACCCTTCTGTGCAGTAGATATTTTAGGTCAAATATTGCATGGTTGCCTTTATCCTTTTTATTGTCTGGTTCTAATTCCAGACGAAACAACGGCTGAGACACCTTCTCCCGATTAAAATTATTGGTATTAGTTCTGCATTGGAAACCTCTTTCAGTGAGAGCAACTTGTATTTCGTTTTCATCCACGCAGCTCTCTATTCCTTTTAACATAATAACCAATCCTATTTGGCTCTTTAATTGATACGTGTAGTAATGTTTAGCAACTTTGTCAGAATGTTTAATTAACGCTCTGAGCGGTTGAATTTTTGTTTCTTTCGGAAATATAAAATGCACCTTCCGTAATAAACCTTATTCGCGCTTGCATTGGCCGCTGATCTAGGGTTTCTCCTTCGTTTTGATCGGACAATAATATACCGGTATATTTCCACGCTGATTTCATTCCTTTTTTTATCGAGAATATTTGGCGACGATGTACTTTTAGTTCATTATGCTTCAACACACCAATGTTATTTAAATTAATAAGTTCACTTTGATTTAAATTGCCTGGTAAGGTCATTTTTTGAGCATTTAAAATTTGTTGTCGCTTTGGAATATGCTGCCCATTTTTATTTTTGTTAATAATAATTGAGGTCGTGACGTTCGGTGGGAAATCGTTTGCGGGCATCGCTATCTACTGATTTGGCCTAGTCTTTTTTACTTGAGGCGGAGATGAGAACATCACGATTTACGTATTTTTCACATCACAATATTAAAAAAAAAAAAAAAAAAAAAAATATTTAAACTGCTGATTCAACTTTTCACATAAGAAATAAGTAAATTATTTAAATGTATTCTCGGTGGTAGCAAAATTGGAACTAAAATAACGAAACAAACGAAGTACGTGGCTAAACGAAATATTCAACAGAAGCTCACAACTCAAGAAGATATTTTGAACTGCCGCTTACGTAAAATGCTTTATCATAATTTTGTAAATAATTTATATCAATGGGTTCAACGAACTTAAATTGTAAACTTTCAACTTAAATTGTAATTTTATTTTACTTTTATATTATTTCGTTCATGAAGCCCCACAAAAAAAAATCTTTTCAAATCAAGAAATTAACAGATATTAATAGACATCAATCGTTTTAAAACCCAAAACACCGTAAGAAAATAAAATTAATTTATTTGAATTGAATGGCAAGGGCAACATATTAATTTTGTTTATTTTCCATCGAAATGCTTTTAATTTAATAAAGGACAAAAATGATTTTTATTTGGATAACACTTAAATATGTTTATAATTTCTGAAATGGGTCAAGTAGACAGTAGAGTAGACTGATATTATCGTTTTATATTTAAAATATTTCAACAAGACACATTTCAAGAATTGTGATTAAGATAAATTGTCCCTCGTTATTGACGCCACATAACGTGATCTTTAGAATTCGATACGATAGTACTAAAATAAAAACACATTTAACATTAGGCATTGTATAGTCGGTACAAGTAGATATTACAGAACAATAGATTAAAACAACAACTGGCAGATATAATTTGTTTTTCCCTTTTTTGTTGATCAACACAAAAACAAAATTTCCGTTTTCTTTTGTATTATAGTAAATGGAATCAAGAATTGAAAAGAAAATTGTGGGTGTCACATAATTGTCTTCATCATCATTTTTGCTCTTTGTTTTTTATTATTTTTATTTTTTTTTTATCATTTTTCCGTTATCATTATTTTATTCATTCTTTAGTATAGTTTTTCAATCTGAAGATTATAGATTATTATATTTTTGTTGAATTTTGAATAGTTTTCATCTTCTGGTACGAGTTTATAGTATACAGAGTTAAGCAAATTCAACACAAAACTGTATAATGACACTCCGTATACTACAGACGAGAGTGGATACAGACAAAAAAAAAAAAAAAGAAAGAAAATTGGAAAAACCAGGGAAGGGATAAGTTGCAGAAAAAACAATTTGGAAAAGTTATTTTTTATTCCACTATAATATTATTGCTTTTGTACTTTAATTTAAAAGATGATATGCAAAGTCACGATTTTTAGTGTTTCTGTTTTATATTCTGATAGTTGCAAGTTGTTTCTATATTTGGCTCAAAGTAAGTTCTATATATTACGAGCGTAGTATGCATAAGATAAAAACTTGAAATAGATTTTTGATTTTTTTTGTTTTGCTTCCATTTATTTTGTGTTTGCCGTTATGCTTTATAAAGATAACAGAATACTTCGGATTTCAGAATACTTATCTTAGGTATTATATGAGATGTATTATATTCTATTTATTTTTTTACAAAAATCAATTACACGTTTAGTTCCCGCTTATAGTTCCCGTATAAAAGTTTAGAGATATTTTATTTAACAACAGTTTGGATTTAAGAGGTTTCTTCCATACATTCGATATTTTTCACCATAACCGGTTAAAATTGTTTTGTTTTGTAGTTTGCAAACTAGAAAAAGTTGGAAAACGGATTTCTTATAGAAACTACGTTGCATTGTCAATTGATATTATAATTTTAAGAAGTGGCCAATTTGAAATGCTGGATAAATTGGTTTAGAACTCTTTGATCATCACAATAGAAAAAGCAGAAGTGAAAACAAGAAGAAACATCTTGTAATTCAATATTTGGGTTTAAATCCATTTAGGTAGTCAAAACCATATATTGTGTAATAAACTTAACGAAACAAATCAGATCAAGCGGAAGTATTTAATTAAATATAAGTATGTAGTTTAAAGAAGAAGATTCCAAAACTACAGCTTACAAATCCTTCCGGGATTACAAATTTTAAAATGTTGCTCCTACTTTCTCTTTAATTTAAAAAATTGTGCATTCAACATTTTTCGGTACACGATAAAAACAATTGTATATTCTATAAATCTATAGTACTTATACTTTTTGCCGGACAAATTTCATCTACAAGAAAATTTGTGTAGAACTTAATATAATTTAAATTATGAAATATCGACTATAACTGCGCAGGTTTGCCTTACCCGATATTAGTGCTGTAATTTATTAAATAAATTGTTTGTTTGTTTGTTTCTTTCTCTGCAATCTTTTCTGGGGCTCAAGGCACTCCAAACTCTTTGTCAGTTCGCTTTTAACGTCCTTCCTAACACAGTTGCCAAATCGAGGACGTGCGGCTATAGGTCGGTTATATGTAGACCACCTGCACATTGCATTGCTACATGCCCGCCTATAGTACTGACAAGAAAAGTGCGCGGCCCATGAATTCTGCAGTATCAACAGGAGGTCACAGTTCTGTTCATTTTCATCACCAATAGTAATCAGATTGATTGACTGATTTGAGTGTACGATCAAGACCAAGCAAGGTCCCGGTAAGACGCCAGGTCCAACCTACACCCTTTTTACATATAACAAAACAAAAGGAAAGGAAAGGTATATTACTAACAAAGAATCGACCAGGTTCCAGATACCAAAGTAGTCGATATTTAGTATATTTTTGTTAGTAATATATACGATAAAATAGTTAGCACAAGACAATACATTTTCTAAACTACATGTTCGCTGGATGTTTGAAGTTTCTGGAACCTGAACGAGGTTGTTCCGGTACTTCTGAAAATCCAAATCAAAATTAATTAATTATCGTTATCTACTACTTTAAAAATAAACTAAAGAATTGTTTAAACTGTGAAACCCTCACTTAATTTTCTGAAATAAAATATAAATATGTATGTCTTTATGTACTACAGTTAAATTAATATTCTGAAGCCTCTGTAACGAATCACTTTGATTCGATTACAATCTTGCATTTTTTTTGGGGACTGTAAAAAAAATAAATGTGTGATAGTGGTAATAAAAAGAAAAATAAATAACAAAAAAATGAAAAATCCCGTATCAGAGGTAAATCAGTTTTTTTTGGAGATGAGGAATCAGTTGGGGCGTGATTCGAGATATTAAAATAATTATAAAAATAAAATGTGCATTTGTGATTATATAGATATTAAAGCCAAATTTTTTGCATATATATTTTATTAAAATTTAAATTAGTTAATAAATAAACAACAAAACAAAAAAATGTAATTAATAGTTTTATTAAACAAATTAAGAAAATTTAAATACATGAATTTGTTTGAAATATACATATATGAGAATAGTATAAACAACAACAAACAGTGATAAAAATTCAGAATTTTCTACCATATTTAAGTGCTAACGAAAATGGGTAAAGTTTTATAACACTATTAGTTTTGAGTGTATTTTTGTGAGTGATAAACAAATTATTGGTGAGACCAAAAAAAAAAAAAACAAAACAGAAAGAAAAGGTAGTTTGGTCACTTCCAAGGATCAATAAATTAGTTTAAAGTGCCCCCCCCCCATTCTTTGTGTAGTGCGATAATTTTTTTTAAAATAATTTTTGGGGTTTTCTTGTGAGAAGTCCATTAGACGTCTTAAAATTGTAGGACTTCGGATATTCACGAGCGGGTGTTGATCCGTGAAACACCTTTAAATTCCCGCACATCGGCAATACAAGGCTCGTTAACGGTGTGGCGAGCCGCGGTAAACCACACCCGTGCCTCGTTGGAGGGCAAGTAAGCTAAAAAAAAAAATCATTTGTTTCTTTTTTGTTATAAGTACCAGTTATGAATTAAATTAAGTTAATTTGGGTGATGGTTGGAGAAGTGGAAGTGTTGGTTGTACTGTTGGTTTTTTGTTCAATCACACAGTTTTTCACAGATTTCACCCACCCCATCGCCGTGAGTCTATAGCCAGACATGTGCTGTGTCCAGCACTCTTGTTTGTTTAATTTTTTTTTGTACACGAAATCGTTTTACGTTTCATTACATCTCATATCCAATTAAATATAGATAAAAAATAAATAAATATCAATTTTATAGGAACATAAATTATTTTGTTGTTACAGCTCTGGTCATCTATCCATTTTCAGGCTCGCACCAAGAAGTAAAGCCTAAAATGCAAAATAATGACGCGTTCTACCTTGATACCAAAATAAATTCCATTAAAGTTTATAACGTAGCGGTGTCTACCACTGAGTTACAAAATTATGAGAGACGGTACTATTGTGCTTATCCATGGTGTGTGTGAGTAATTGTGGGCAGGAGGGAGATGGTTTTTTTTGACTTAAGTTTTTTTTTTGGGGGTAGTTAATACCCTATAACCTTAAGCTCGAGCGGATGAATTTAGAAAAAAAAAAAAAAAACATAAACAAATCATAATTAATTAACTCCGCCATGTGATAATTTTATATGGGCAGTTAAAATGAAAAATCGTGTGTAACTTAAAATGAATTAAATGATAAATTATTTTTATATTGAACAGTTTCGGTTGAATTGAATATATCGAATTTCTAATGTATTGATTGCTGATGTATGCACATCTTCAATTATGCAAAATAGTAATCTTAATAGTTAATATAAGTTTTGTGTAAATCGTTAGTAGTAAAACTAATTAATTTCATTATTAATAGAATATTTAAATTAGTGACTATAAACTAATAAAGGTGTGGTCAAGAACGGGCTATTGAAAATTATTTTTGACTATAAATTTGATTAGCCTATGATCTTAACAGAATATTTAAATGGTTCGATTTAGAGTGTCCTTCATAGAAATACAAATATGAATTGTATTTAAACTGATTCTAAAGATCAGTTATTTTCGAAGAAAACTGTAAAGTGAATTTCTAAAAACAATTATGTTGAACAGTTTCATTATTAAAAACTAAAATTAATTAATAATTTAAATTAATAACCAAAATTCTTAACAAATAATAATATTTAAATCCAAATGAATATAAAACGCACATTTCATTGATAAACTTTAAAATAAAAATATAAAAATAAAACCCGAAATAATAGTAATTCACATTCATTCATAACCGATAAATAAAATATCTATCATGCGCTGTTGGTGCATATTGGTGCATTACACATAAAAAATAAAACATTTACACTATCCAAGGAAATTCCTAATACCATATTGTTTTGTTTGGAACATCAATCAACATTCGTCATGCAATAGTCTACATGCGACATCATCAATTAATAAGATAAGAAATTCATTAATATATCTGTACTCACAAGTCAAAGTGGCTAAACTCAATATTTTCAAATTTTCATGAAGATGATTTGAAATTTTAATTAGAAATTTCATAAAAAATGTTTATAGGTTATTCGAAGTGAAGTAAGGGGTTAGTTCTCTTTGAGGCATTCCTTAAAGAGTGTAGATTCTAATTTTCAAATTTATGGTTTACTAAGCCATAAGAATGAGAAATATGTTTTTAGCCATTTTACGAAAATATGATTAAATTTCAAAAAGGTCTTAAATGGATTTTAGCCAGTATTACGCATTTTTATTAAATTTATAGAAGGGTCAAAATCAAGTTTAGCCGTTTTACGAAATTTATTTACATAATTTCGTTAAATGTTTACCCAATCGCCAATGAGGAACTAAAATGTTAAATTAAAGTCTCATAAATTATAAAAAAATTCAATAATATTTTATTAAACATAAAAGAAATACTAATACATAAACAAATCTAGTATTAAGAAATACTAATACGATATCAAATCTAGTCGTCGAACGTGACACACGTCAAAATAAATTAATGTTTTGAAAAATAAATTTTCTTCGGAAAATTGTATTGTTATATATAAATATAACTATTTATACAATCTATAATTTCATAAGGAATAATAATATAAACATATATAATAGTTATTATAATGTCTACGTGCAACATTTGTTCTATGAACATTACCAAAGCGAAATTTCCTGGCGTCAAATGCGCGGGCTCATGTGATAATACGTTTCACATAAGATGTGCAAACATTTCCGAGGAATTACTAGATGGAATAAAGAAGCGCTCAGCAAAATGGCTGTGTCATGTTTGTCGTAATTCTTCTTCGAACCAATCAATAATAATTGATGAAGTGGATTCCCATGATTCTGACGCAATGGATGATTTGCCTAATTTATCTGATGTTATGATCCTGCTGAAACGTATGGAAAAAAAGCTATCTACTCTTGATAACCTGAAAGCCATGCTTGTATCGCTTGCATCGGAAAACGAAATACTTAAATCCAGGGTAGATACCTTAGAGAACCAGATGTCGATTCAGACTTCCAAGATTCATTTACTAGAAGCTGAAAATGATAAACCAAGCCAGAAATTAAACTCGAGTAGCATAACAATTGTCGGTCTACCCAGTCAACATGGTGATATTCGTGATGTGGTTATCAACACCGTCAAAAAAATAGGAGTGGAAATTAATTATGATGACATAGTGAACATTCATGCAATTCCCAAAAGCAAGAGCACTGTCTCATATAAAGAATATACATCTAAATCATTCTCTAATGATTTATTAGTTGTCAAATTCACGACGAATGATATTAAGAATAACATTTTGCTGCAGATGAAGAAAAAGAAGTCACTTTTCACTAACGATTTGGATGTAATGTTGCCGCAAAACCATCCTGAGCAACGCATTTTCATTATGCACCGATTAACAGCGTTCCAGTCCCAGTTATATCGTGAAGCGAAGAAAATTAAAACAACGTACAATTATAAATATTTGTGGTGTACTAATGGACAAATAAATCTACGGAAATCGGCAGATTCAGATGTTTATCGAGTACAATCACTCAATGATATTTTTCGGCTTCTTCAAGCACACAATCCAATTGGGAGAAAAAATAGCGATTGTGAGATCAATCGGGAATCAAATATTTTTTAATTCATTAGGTATGCAAATTTTCTTACTATTACAAGCTCAATATTTATTGGTTATTTTTACATACTTTTCTGCCATTTTTGTTTTGATTTCAACAAAACAAATCTCATTTGTATTTGTTTATAAAGGATTGACAGTTATATTTTTTACTAACAATTTCAGTTTTAATTTGTTGGTAGCACTGACAATTAACGTGATTAATTCAAAACATCGAATAAGCTTTTTATTAGTGCTGTACCCAACTTCACATTTCTGCGGAATCAAATGCTACAATAACTACAATTTTTTTAATTTTACTCGTAAACAACAGTATCAATATTTTTTTATAATCTTGCTTTTACCTGTATATTTTATTATCTATATTTCATTCATTTTTTATGAGTAAGATACGAAATTCTAATTTTAGGATATTGGTGCAGAACATTAGAAGTTTACGGGCAAATTTTGATACTTTTAGTTTATATGTGGCAAGCCTTAACGAGATTCCCGATTTAATTTTTGTGACTGAAATATGGATTTATTCTAAAGAATGCTGTGAGTTTAGTTTACCGGGTTACAACTTTAGGGCTTGCTGTAATGACAGTTACCGTTCTGGGGGTGTTGGTGTTTTTATTCGCAATAACATTGGTAATTACTTAATTCAAGTTTACAATTGGATGACAGCAGATATTATTCGTTTTGATCTTGACATTGCAGGGAGAAATTGGATATTCATTTGTATCTACCGATTTAATAATGGGTCTATTAATGGGTTCTGCGATGAGCTGGAAAGTTTGTTGCGTACGCTTACAAAAAATAACGTAGCTATTCTGGGTGACATTAATTTAAATCTTTTAGATATCAATGAGTCGTTTGGTTACCAAACAATGCTGGCTTCACATGGTTTAATAAACTTTTTAAATGAACCAACTAGAATGTTAGCTTGTCTGGACCATGTCTTCCTGAAAAGTGAGCAAATATTTGATTTTAACATTAGAAACCTACCTATGCATTTTTCTGATCATAATTTGATTATAGTCGATATATTTGCATTAATGTTGAGTTCAGGTACAGTTAATTATAGATCAAATATTTCACAGGTGAATTTCACCAAACTAAACGATCTTTTAAACTTTGAAAATTGGAATTCTGTGTATTCTCAATCCAATTGTAATATTGCTTTTGAAAATTTTGTCGATATTCTAAGGTCTCACATAGCATCATCCACTTTTATCACTGATAGTCGGAAAATCACAAAATTGAAACCATGGATGAATTGTAATCTTTTGCGCAAGATGAACAAGTTAAAAAAATTTTCAAAGAAATTAAATCGATATCCTTTCAATAAGAAACTGGAAAAATATGTAGTCAATCTCTCAAAGCAGGTTAAATTGGATGTTCATACTGCAAAGAACGTATTCTACAAGAACAAATTTGATTCTTCCATTAATAATTCCAAGGCTACTTGGAAGATTGTAGATGAGGTGTTAGGACGTAATTCTCGAAGTAAGCAAATAACTCAAATATATCAACTTCGAACTGAAGATATCCTTACATGTTCTAAGTCGATTTCTAATGAATTTAACAATTTTTTTATAAACATATCCAAAGAATTAACTTCCACATTTAGTGCTACTAGAAATGATGATATTGAACGTAATAAATTTATCTTTGGGTCACAGTCAAATAATTACGTTTCGTCTTGTTATTTTGAGCCTATAACTGCTTCGGAAATTATTATTGAAATTAATAATTTAAAAAACAAACGATCTAAAGGTGCTGAAGGAATTGATAACTTGGTTGTTAAAAACTGCGCTTGGTACTTAGTGGATGTTTTAAAATTCTTGTATAATCTGAGCCTTGATAATGGAATTTTTCCAAATAATTTAAAATTGGCAATTGTAATTCCAATATTCAAAAAAGGCGATGAATTACAGCTGAACAATTATAGGCCGATTTCTCTGCTAAGCACCGTAGCTAAAGTCTTTGAGAAACTAATAAAACGTCGGTTAGTGCATTATCTTGATAAAGTTAATTTTTTACACAATAAACAATATGGTTTTACTGCTGGTAAATCCACTGAAGAAGCACTAATTGATTTCCTTAGTCAGATATTTACAGCTATGAACAGTTCGCAAAAGCCTACAGCATTGTTTGTTGATATTTCTAAAGCTTTCGATGTAGTCAACCATGAAATAATGCTAGCTAAACTATGTAATATTGGTATTCGAGGCACAATTCTAGATTGGTTTACAAGTTACCTTCAAAATCGGCGTCAAATTGTTAGAATAGGCGAAACATTAAGTAACCCAGGTGCTGTTAGGTGTGGCGTCCCTCAAGGATCTGTTTTGGGTCCATTATTATTTTTGATTTATTTTAATTCGATTTTTGACGTTGATTTCATAGGAAATTCCACTGCTTTTGCTGATGATTTGGCCCTTAGCTACGCTATTCCTATGACTGATAGTACTTGGGAAATTAGTCGTATTCTTGAAAAGGATCTGAACAGCCTAAGTCAATGGTTTTATCATAATCGGCTTATTGTTAGCGACAAATCAAAACTCATGCATTTTGGGCGAAGAGATTCGGTTTCCCTAGCGCACCCTCAAACGTACCACGCGTATTCATGCGATAGAAATCTATGCTCGCCTCAGTGTTTTGTGCTTGAGCTGGTACATGAATTTAAATATCTGGGTTTAACAATAGATTCACTACTTAACTGGAAGTCACACATCAATAATACTAGGAAAAGCGTAATCTGGGCCATTCATAAATTCTATAATCTTAGCAAAATTTGCCCAAGGGTTACATTAAGGAAATTATACCATGCTCTAGTAGAATCAATAGTAATGTATGGCATATCCAGTTGGGGTGGTACTTATTTTACTAATATTGAGGATATGTATATCGCACAAAAAAGAATCATTAAATTAATTTACAAGCGCCCTCAGACAACACCAACAGTTCCGTTGTTTCGTGAACTAAATTTATTACCATTTAGATATCTCTATATTTATAAAGTCCTCAAAATGTTTTTTAATCGAAGTAACAGTTTTCACAATCGAACTGTAAGCATATATAATACGAGAAAGCCAAATAACTTTGCCGGCGTTCGTTGCAATAGCGAAAAATTTAGAAGATTCTATCTTTATATGGCTACATTCTTTTTCCACATGTTGCCTAACGATATTAAAAGTCTAAGCAATGTGCGGAAATACAAATTAAAACGTGAAATTCGATCCTGGCTGCTCGGTTTAGATAACATTGAGCAATACTTTTAGTGGTGCAATTGAATTATTGTATGTCAAATGATACTAAATTTGAGCTTGTTATTGTATGTTATCTCTATGTTAAAAAAAAAAAAGTTGTATTAGTTTAATTTTGTTGAATTGTATAATTGTTGCTCCACCACAGATTTTAATATAAATCTAATGGAGCTTTACTTTATTTCTAATTTGCAATAATTGTTTTTCTTTAATATATGTATATAAATAAACTGAAATAAAGATAAATTTAATAATAATTTTAATAATAATATTTGAATTTCAAATTAATCGATTAAATTTTACTCGTCATCTTCGGTAGATTCCTCATCTTCACAATTGTTAGGTTGTACTTGTACCTCATTTGAGACAAATGATTCTTTATCGTTCAGTGTAGTTTTGTACTGTATAGTCCCAAAATCTTTTGTCATCTTTTTCACCATTGAAAAGTTAAAAAACTCTTCTCGATTCATATCGTGAACTGTAAATTTAGTTTTAGTGCTAAGAGACCGAATAAATTGCGACCAATCTCGCGGGTGATGAATTTTGTATGATGTAGTTTTCTTTTTCCGTTCAATTGTCCTGGTTCCAAGAACTTGTGATCAATGATGTTTATGTTTTTATTGCCCATTACAGAAAGGTGGAACATTATAGCTACAAAATAATTTTTGTTTTGACCGGCACACGAGTCTGAATAAAACACTATTTGCTCAGTATTTAATGGTAAGTATTTGAGATACTGAAACAAGCAGGAAGCTATTTCGTTTCCCCCCAGGCGCGCTATAGTTTCATTCCTCATAAAACAATATGGAACATTGGATACCCAATTATGGACGGTTAAGTTTAATGTCCATAATTACTTTTTATAAAAAGAGATTGATATTAGGACCAACTATTAATTATTAGCAACTACTAAAATTAGCAACTACTAATTTTGGATTCGCCTCAGCCAACATTTTATCTTTCGATTTCGCCGTGTAAGCAAAATCAGCTTCATCGTGATGCCTCTTTTATTCCAGTTCAATGTCGATTTTCTCTATCTCTGATACATAGACGAGTTTTGATGTAAAAGTGTCACATTTATTGCATATGTCAATTTTGGGCTTTTTTAAATTTAATTCCCATTGTATGAAAAATTTTCCGGTATTTTGATAATGAAGCTGGAGCAGAATTTTTTTCGGTATATAACTCGTACAGTATAGTGAGTGTAAAATCTTCTTGAAGATATTTTTGACTTGATATCTTACGGTAGTAATGACTCTCATTAATATGAGAAATGACAAATTAATATGATCTTTAATCTCTTGAATTTTTTCTCTACTTAATTTATGTTTAAGCGAATGCTTTCCTCGATTGTCCTGAATACTAGTATTATGCGTGTTCGATTCTAGTTTTTTCTTAATAACGATTTTCAAAAAGCGGTTTGTCTCATTTAGTGCACGTTCGATTCCTTGGTGAAATTTTATTTTTAGTCAGTCAGGTTTTAGTGTTTTTCACTTCAATTAGGCCTGAAACGAACATTAACCGGAGATTGTATTGTCCAAGTTTCCAGTAATTTTTCGTAAATCTTCTTCTGTTTTTCTATGCTTATTTTGTTCACACATTTCCGTCGGCAATCTTTTATTGGTTTAAATTCACGTTCTTTAATGAATTTATTTTTTCCCATTATGTACGACTTTTCCTTATTTCGTTAAAGTTTTCTTGATGCTCCTTTTTCGGTTACCGGCACATCAACTTCCATTAATTTCTCTTCTATTTGAAGACCCATTTCCTCAAGATCACTTTTATCATACGGCGAATCAGTTGGATGATAGTTTGGATCTTTATCACTATCGTCGAACTCCTCATCTTCTACCATTTCTTGTTCATTCTCACGACAATCATTATATGAGTAAAATTTTGATGTTGTTGGCATTTCTATATGAGTAGATTTCTTTTCCATGCTTGATCGTTCCCTGATATGGACTGTTCTTCATAAACAATATTGGATACTAATTGAATAAAATGAATATTAAAATATAGATTAGAAAATTAAAATAGAACTTACCTTGAACTTATAATTTACGCCACCATCCATCACTACATTTTCGCGTGATAAGTTGCTACGAGCCATAGACAACATTATCTGTGATAATGGTTTGTTGTGTTTAAACATATTTTTGATGACTTCAAATTTATTTATCACTTTTTATTCAATTAAAACAAGACTATTGTATTAAAATTAGCCAAAGTCGATTATATAAAAATTATTGCACTGCACTTGGTAAAGTGGCTTATTTTTAGTTAATTTGAATGAATTCAAAATTTAAATTTTCGTAAAACAGCTAAAAAACGTTAACCACCCAAAATTCACTGACATCACTTTTGTAAAGAGGCTAATCTACAGTTTACACATACGAAAAAATTTATTAAATTTCAGAAAAATGATTAACCCTTATTTCGTTAAAGTTACTCGAATTTACTCACTTTATTAAAAGGAAAATTTTATGTTCATACACGATTTATTTTGAGTTTAACGTATATACCAAAACATTTTTTTACTGATACGTTTATAATAAACGATTGCTTAAGTAAGTTTTAACCGTTTTATACATTTATTTTTGTACATTTATTTATTGTTGTTGTTAGTTTTATACATTTATTTTTGTAAAATAGAATTTATTTTTGAGTTTATCCTTTTTACTAAATGTTAGGTAGCCACATTTGAAGTTTAGCCATTAGGTTTTCATAGCATTGTACGGGTAAAACACATCAGAAAACAAAGTTGAAAAGAGTAAAAAAAACGGAAATTGTTTAAACATTTTGAAAGTAATAAAATTTCGATTTTGGCTAAAGTTGCGTTTAGTCATTTTGACTTGTGAGTACAGATATTATTAAACATTTTTTTATTTTTTTTATTAAACATATTATATTATATTCAATTTTTTTATATTAACATTTATCAAGTTTCTTTATATAATAGTTTTATATTTACTATATAGAATAGGTAGTGTAAATTAGATAGGGTGGCATAGGTTTCATTGCGTATTTTGAATTTTAGCATACTTTTGTGTTTCTACAATTAATATTCATACGTAATTAATTTCGTAAAGTTAAAATGAATCTTCTGGGTTATTATTCATTATGAATCTGAGAATTTAATCCAAGGATAGTGAGACTAAGGTAAGTGGTTTATTATCCACCTAGATGACGATGGTTATTTTTCCATATTATTTAGTATAATCCAGATGCCATAGTTTGTTTAGAATTAAAATCCACAAATAATATCATCGGTTTATCAAGACTGGATTCAACCCTTGGAAAACGCACTCCACAACTCCTGAGCTCTAGCCGCGCTAAAATCACCAATCAAGGGCAATGAATTCAGTATTTTTCTGTTCACGAAGCTGTTTCCCACTCTCATCCAGTCTGATCAATAGCATGAAGTTACTACAGCTCGTGTACAGTAACACAACATTTCCACTACTTTTCTCTATTTAGTTAGTTTTACGCATTTATTTACAGTTACTTCCAAATCACAGATATTATGTTCGTTAATTTTCCATAATCCTAAGTGGGAAGCACCGCTTCGTTACAAGTTATTTAATAGTAGAAACCATACATTTAAATAAATAAATTAAATTAAATAAAATAAATTATATTAGTAACAAAGAATCAAGCCGGCTCTAGACACCTATGTAGTTGATAGTTAGTATTTGTTAGTAATAAATATAGAAAATAAGTTAGCACAATACAACCTAATTTCTAAATGAAAATTCAATTGCTGTTTAAGTTCCCGTAAAGTTGATTCAGGTTTTTTTTTTAAATAATTCCTAAAATTCAGATCTGCATTAAATTTTAAGTAACTAATCATACTCTTAACTAATTAAGTTTAATTTAATTTCGAAAGAATAAAAATATAATTCAAATTACGCTCAAAATAAAACCGAAAATAACTTCCATCTAGTTTTATCCGTTGACATTAAAATCAAAATAAATACAATAAATCTTCAGAATTATTGCTAGAATAATTCTTCACCAATTGCTGTTGTAAAGTTCCCAAAGTAAGACTACAACAGATTATAATTCTCTAGTTCGCCTAAAGTTATAACTAAATTTATACAACACAATTATATTAGAAAAACCAGTTCTCCAAAACTTTATATCAGTATCGCGACACTGTCGCTCACGACATCATGGCAGAAATAATGACTGTTGAAGCACCATTGAATTTTTCCAATTATGAAATACATATGTACATATATTACAAAATTTAAAATTTCTCTCACAGTTTCACAATTTTAAACCTGTTCACAAATTACAATTGCAATAAAAATTCACAATCAGTATATCGATAGCTTATATTCAATAAACGCTATCTCTTTATCAATCTCAGATCCATCTAACGTTACAATATTACGATATTTGGAAAGTAATTTGAGGGCTACACGCACATTTAAAAAAACGTGCTACTGTATATCTTTTCTAAAGAGAGCAAAATCAAATACAAATATACATACAAAAGTAAATCAAAACAATTCAATAAATACAAACTATATAAAAAACCATGATCGATATACAGGGTGTAAAAAATGTACGTGGACGGTCGAGTATTTTGAATAGTACACACCGCGTCGAAAAACAAAATCATACTTGTTTTATATTTTTGAAAAAGCTATTCAACTACACTAAACTCGACTCCCTCGATTTGTTAATAAAATATGTACATATATTATAATTTGTGTCACAAGATGGCATCCGTATTTATCTGGCGGAATACAAATTGACGTTTACTTTATAGGTTAAAGAATCGTAAGAAATCCAATTTAAATTAAAAAATAATATTGAATACCGCATATTATATGTGCGAAATAGATAATGAGAACGACTGGTCGTGTAATTTGATTTTACAATTTATTAGTGAGTACGAGAAATATCCGGAATTGTGGGATTTAAAAAATCCAAGTCATGTTAATGATGCTTGTCAAAATATAAAAATTGAATTAGGCGTAGAGCAGCCAATAGATTTCTTAAAAAGAAAGAAAGTTTCGTTGATGACCAATTATCGTTATTTAAAAAGGAAATTGAAAAATTTACAAAAACCGGGTGCAGCGACCCGTGACATATATAAACCTACATGGTTTGCGTTTGAACATTTGGATATGTTTCTGGGAAATGCAATTAGTTTGTGTAATAGCAAAACATTAAATACAGAAGTACGAGTAAGGTTATTATACTTTTTTTTAGTTTTTATTAATTTTTTTTTGTTGAATGTTAATTAATTCATGTAATTTCTAATATGCTACCGGTGGTTAGACCATTTTAATTGTGTTTCGATTAACACGAGAAGTATATTAGTATTTACGAACAGTAATTCATCGAAACCGACAAATAGACATAATTCTATTTATTTAATTAAATGATTTTTTTTTAATATGTTTCGAAGATTGTAAGAGAATTCAATCCAGTTTCGAACTGATGAGCTTATGATTATGAAAAAATCAATCTTCTCATGAGGCCGCGGCGACTGGACTGATTATACCACAATTTTACAGAATGTGCTGTGCTTTAAGTACTAGCGAATCGTACTAATCGAATAATACGCTGAATGGTAAAACATTTACAATTTTAACATTTATATAATTAAAATTTTTAATATATTTATAAATTCGTATAGTCAGTAGGAAGAAAGCTGTAAAAACTGCAAATGGCATTGATAAGGGATTGGAAGAACAAATGAAGAAAGCATCTTCTGCGTTAAATGATGCTATACGTCAAAAAAGAACCAACATTATGGACGATTGTTCTTTATACGGAGAATTACTTGCTAATAAACTCAGGGCGCTAAGCATAAGAACGCGAAAAATCCTTACAAACATAATAGATAACATCGTATTCGAAACAGAGATGAAGGAGTTAGATAGAGATCAAACATCAAATTATCATAACGTTATTAATTTTTTGTTGAATATTAATTAATTCATGTAATATCTAATATGTTACCGGTGGTTAGACCATTTTAATTGTGTTTCGATTAACACGAGAAGTATATTATTATTTACGAACAGTAATTCAACGAAACCGACTAATAGACGTAATTCTATTTATTTTAATTATATGATTTTAATACGAGTATGTTCCGAAGATTGTAAGAGAATTCAATCCAGTTTCGAACTGATGAGCTTATGATTATGAAAAAATCAATCTTCTCATCAGGCCGCGGCGACTGGCCTGATTAGTGATTATACCACAATTTACATTCTATATATATACAGAATGTGCTGTGCATTTAAGTATTAGCGAATCATAACTAATACAGATGAACTCTCTTACAATTTTTCTTCTTCACAATAAGCTCATCAGTTCGAAACTGGATTGAATTCTCTTACAATCTTCGGAACATACTCGTATTAAAATCATATATCATAACGTATATATGCCAACCTCGTCCCATTTCCACTTCGTTAATAGGACATACCGGATTATCGATAAGATAATTGAAAGTACGCCAAAAATTAGAATTTCTTTAAATCCTAATAACCATTCCTTCAGACTCACACAGGAATCTCCTTTCCAGAAAGATTCCAAACACCATGAACCGACATCCACTCGACACTCGTATTCTAATCCTAATATAGACCACTTTATTGATGAGACAGACGAAATAGCGCCCAACAATATAATAACTATAAATCCAATAGATTTTTCCAGTGTCACACAGTAATCTCCATTAAAGAAACATTCTCAAACCCATTCTGCGACATCCACACCATACTCGTATTCTATCTATAAAAACAAACATACTAAAAGCCATACAAGGACATCCACACACAATACGTATCCTATCGATAATACAGAACAATTTATCGACGAGGTACACGCAATACCGCCCAATAATATAAGAACTATAAATCCATCAAATCATTCCATTCGGTCTCTATCTATATCACCTTACACTCAAAACATTATATACTGCTCAAGGCCATCCAAATCCAATTCCATATCGTATAACTTAGATAACTAAAGCCCTCTTAATTTGCCTCTGCCATATGTTCAAGAAATGATGGACGAACCTGAAATTGAAAGTCCAAATGTTATTATTGATGGTCATACAATTTCATTGAAGGAGTACTTCTCAGAGGCCAAACCAATTGAAATAAATAATTGAAATTTTAATACAAGACTATTGTGATTTATTTTATGAAATAAAATTTAATTTATAATTTATATTTGTGTTGTTTTATTTTTTACATATTTTGTTAATTAGTCATGCCATTTTATATTGCCATGCAACGCTTCCAGCTCCCATGAAAAATTCGACACGAACCCTTTTTGGCTAATAGCGAGTCATACGCAATATCGAGAAAAGGTTAATGTTTGGGTTGGTATCTTGAATAATACGATAATAGGGCCTTTTTCATCGATGGCAATCTCACTGGCCAGAAATATCAAGATCTTCTGATGAATCAAATTATACCAGGATAAAAGAAATAACGGGTAATAATTTTGATGAAACGTGGTTTCAGCAAGACGGAGCTACACCTCACTACATTAACGATGTTCGAGTATTTTTGGTTAATCAATTCCCTGGTAGATGGATTGCTGCTAGATCGCCTGATCTAACACCTCTTGAAAGAAGCTGCTTTGATTAATAGAGAGATGATCCGTCAAGCTTTAACTCATTTTTACAATCGTATAGCTTTTTGTCAAGAAGCTCAAGGTTTTCAGTTTGAACATCTACTCTGAATTTGATTTAATCAGGTTTGCTTTAGCAAAAGGAAAAGGAGTAATAGCTAAATAATATTATTGACAGGAAAACGTGAGAGGCAAGGGAACTCGCGCTAATCAATCAAGCACACCAACGGGAACAGAATTTACTATGTCCACGTCGTTGTTCCTGGGTAATGCTAAAAGTAAATAAATTGTGATGTTTCTGTCTGATCTATTGATCTATCAATTTCTATTTTTAGAATTAGTCGTTCACTTTTTCCAACATCAATTACAGCGCCATCAACACCGAATACAAAAAAATATTTCAGACAAAAGTTATGTATTTTTTGACGTAGAATTCGAATCTTTAAAAAAAAATGGGTAAAAAATATCAAAGTTTCCCCCGCAGGGGGTGTGGGTTAGTGTAATTGAATAGCTTTTTCAAAAATACACGTATTATTTTGTTTTTCGATGCGGTATACCATTCAAAATATTCGACCGTCCCGGTACATTTTTTATACCCTGTATAATACAACAAACACTTTTTCTCATGTTTTTTATTATTATGATTATGACTATATACCAAATCAACAAAAAATCAAAAATAAAAAATGTTTATACAGACACAAACACAAATAAAACCTACTCACTCTATAAGCATTTGTGTCGTAACGCATTGTTTGTAATCTTTATATACTTTTCTGCTATATACATTGACATTAACAAAGAATGAAAAAAATTTAATTTTTATGTGCATGGACATGTACACAAAATAAAATACAAAATAAGTTCGAGTAAGAGTAAGGAGAAAATAAAACATGTCTATGCATGAAAAAAAATTCTACAACGACATGGTTTTTTTTCTATTTTTACGCATAGATATTTGGGAAGGAATATTTTGATTTTATGAATACATTCTTCTAATTACGTATAAACAAAAACCAGCACTTTCAATTCATGCATTATTTAATTGAAAGCAAAAATGTTAAGGAAAAATGGACTTTCTTTCAATTGACTTTTCCTAAATTACCATTTGCAAAAATGGATAAAAACAAACACTACATAAATGAATATTGTTCATTACCAAAATGTTTTTTCTCACGAAATTTAAACAAAATCACACGCGAGATTTGATTAGTTTATTTATTTATTATGTAGACGACACTGACAAGGGAAAATCCATTTTTTTTTAACACAAATAAAAATTGCGATGACGCATTTTTGACCCATAAAAAACACTCACTAAACACTCACGAAACTATTAATCATAAAATTTTTTTGTTAAATTCACATCAATATATAATGTACCATATACATATGTACATATACAAAAAAACTTCACACAAAGTAAATTTTCGAAGAGGACGACAAAAACACGTCTTTCCTCTTCGAGCGTCAACGACCAACCCTCACAAATCGTAATCAGATGATGAAAAATCCCTTTTGCATCCCGCCGTTATCGAGATTCGAACCCGGTACCTTCCGATCCAAACGCCGCAGCTTTAACTACTGTGCTGTAAATATGTAAATTGTTTTTATTTTTTTAGATAAATTCTTTATTTTCCAGAATTTTTTATAAACAAATTGCTTATTTCAATTTTGGCCATTACATAAGTTTTTTTTCCACATTTTCCAGAATTTATTAAATAAAATATGCCTCTTGTTCGAGATACAAAAAATTAATAAAACAGCACAATTTAATGAACTACACACAAAAATTTCTTGGCATCATACGAAATACTTTTTTGGAACAAAATATAATAAATTGGCAATACAGTCGAAACTCGATTATCCGGGATGCTCGGGACCAGATGATTCCCGGAAAATCAAAATTCTCGGTTGATCGAATTTTTCAGTTTCATAAAAAAATACACAATATACATGTGTACTTATATGTTTAACACAGAAGAAACACTGTTGCCAAATTTAACGAAAAAGATAAAAATGAAAAATCCCTGTTAATCAATTGAAAATCTGGATAACCAAGTGACTCAAAAGAATAGACTGTGTAAACAAAATCACGAATAATAGAGGTTTACGGATTTCGACTGTGTTTATAATTTGCTGGAACTATTGGAAGAGAACACAAAAAATTATTTTTGGGCATCGAAATAAAAATTTGGAGCGACAAACAACCACTAGAAATAAAAATAATAAATTGCCAAAAAATTTTATATTTGGAGCAAATTTACTGCCTGCTAAGAAAAAATAAATTATAAATTAAAAAATTGAAACTAATTTTTAAATATTCTGGAAAATGAAGATTTAATTTTAAAATTGCTTCAAGCTTGCCAACACAAATGAAATACATATTAAATAATTTGAATAGATTAAATTTGATGGTTTGTCTCGTTTTTTTTTTTTGTTTTTATGTTGTTACTAAAAATTATTCTGTTGTGTTTTCACTTAGTTAGTTTCAAAATATTACGTTTGTTGCCAATTTATTATTTTTAATGCTAAAGTTTGTCGCCATAAAATTTGTCTTGGCTATTTATTTAAATTGTTCCGTTCCAAAAAATCTTTATGGAAATTTGGTTTCCATTTTATAGCACAGCTCATTTATTTGATTAAAGAAATGCCTCTTGATAAATGTAATCTTTTAAAAATTGTAAAAATCAAACAAAATTAAATAAAAATTTGTGGATTGAAAAAAATTAAAATAACAAATTATTAATATGTACATATTTTAATTTCAATTTTAATTAAATAATGAAGAACTTGATCAAAATTCTGCACGCCTTGCTATAAAATAAAAATAAAAAAGCAAACAATTCTTATTCTCATTTTTTGAATTTATGTACTGCAACAGAAAGCCTATGCAATAATAGAAAAATGTATAGTCGCAAAGATATAGGCCGAAAAATGTTTAGATTTGCGATTTATGGGATTTCCAAGTGACCGGAAACTAATTTGATTTAATATGTCATTTGATTTATTATAATTTGGTCGACTAAACATAAAAAATAATAATCAAATCCACATCAAAATAAATTGTATGTTCTTTTGTGGGTATTACTCTATAATATCAAAATCGGTACAACGTAAATTCTAGGCAACACAATTCTACGAAACCACAATTCATAAAACAACAATTCTTCGAAAACTATTTTTTATTTTATTTAAATTTTATTCATCAATTCCTAAAATATTTACAAAGATTTACAATAATAAATTTAAAAATATACATCAATTTCCTTTTACAGTAATAAATAAAATCTTAAGATACACAATTTAAAAGTTATAAAAATCTGTACATTTTTATAAAAAACCAAAAAAAAAAAACATTTTGGGAGAGATGACTAGGATGCATTCTTTAGTTAGACAAAAACAACTAGAGGCGAATGATCCTTTAAGTAACATTTATCTATTTAATTAATAGTTATGGGGTTATTAATCTATAATTTAATTAGTATTATCTTTTTTTAATTTAAGTATTTCTCTAGTATATTCAAATTACAAAAATACAGTTTAAATTTACAAATGTATTATGCCCTGTTAAAATCGTTATTTAATAACTTTAAAGAGACATTCTATTTTTAAAATGTCAATACCGAATAGCCAATCTACAATGCTCTTTAGATACGCTGACAACTTTTTCGAATCCCGAATGAACTGAGGTAAGGAATTAAATAAAGATGGAGCCGAAACCGTATAAAAGTAAAAGAAATGCTGTTTGTTATGGCTAGGCACAGTAACAAAAGATTTTATGTTTGTTCTAAGGTTATATCTGTAAAAATATCGAATAGATAAATTACCACTTCTAACAAAAAACATTTTTAAAACCCTGTAAATATATAAATGCCTTAATGAGAGAACACGAAGGCTACAAAATAATGGCCAACTAGCAAGTACTAGTTAACTTATTTTTACCACATATTATTCGAATTATATGTTTCTGCGCTAACAAAATTGGTTCAACCGTATTAAATACGTACCTCCCAAACAAACAATACCATACTGCAATTTAGATTGAACGATACCATGATACACCATCATAAGAATTTTCTGGGAACACAATGACTTCAATTGGTAAATTTTGCGAATTGCGGATATCATATAATTCTGTACCCTATCTATGTGCATCCTCCTCCAGCTAAGATTCATATCAATAACTAGACCTAAATATTTTAGGGCTTTTATGGATTCAATTTTAAAACATTTCACAGAGCAGGGATAATCTAATCGGTTTGCAATAAAACATCGGTCACAATTTTGGATACTCATTGTATGTTTTAAGCAATCTGCTGAATGATAGAAAATATCACAATCGTAAATAGTTGATCCAGTTAGTTTGAAGAAGATCATTTTTGTTTTCTCACTAACAAGTAGCTTGTGCGCGGTAAACCATTGCCTCATAACATGGAGATCGTAATTCATATCAAGATTTGTTAAAAAATGGTTATCATTAGTATAAGTGAATGCTACATCGTCAGCGAAAGCATTAACATTATCATTGAATTTTTGTTTAAAAATTGAGTTAATGAATATTAAAAATAGAACTGGACCTAAAACGGAGCCTTGAGGAACGCCTGAAACTACCAACTGTACATCGCTAAATAGATATACCATTCAGTTTAACTCTTTGGTGTCGTTTCATTAAACAACTTGAAAACCATTTAAAAGTGTTCCCTCTAAAACCAATAGCATGAAGCTTGTTCAGAAGTGTTTGATGGTCAACCATATCAAACGCTTTTGTCATGTCCAAAAATATAGCAGCAGTATTTTTATTTGCATTTGTACCATCATAGACTACTTCACAAAATTTCAATAAAGCCACTTCAGTAGACCTACCCTCTCTAAACCCGAACTGACAATTGCTAAAAAAATTATTTTTATTTAAAAACGATAATATTTGTTTTTTCATGAGTTTTTCAAATAATTTTGCAATCGTGGGAAGTAAAGAAATCGGCCTATAGTTGGACATAAATTTTCGGTTCTCTTTCTTAAATATCGGAATAATTTCCGAAGCCTTTAAACTAGCTGGAAAAATGCCACAATTAACACTTAAATTAAATAAATATTTTAAAACATTAACAATGAAATAAGCATTCTGCTTAATTAGAATATTAGTAATATTATCAGAAGTACATGAGTGTTTATTATCAAGAGATTGAATCATTTTATAAACTTCTATTGCAGTGAAAGATTCAAAGAAGAAACTATAGGTTGACAAATTTCATAAGTTAGAAGGTCAAAACTGTTACATGATCATGTTTCAGAACGCAATGTTGGTATTGAATTAACAAAATAATCATTGAAGTCATTCGCAATATCAACACGGTTTTGAATTATACAGTCATCCATGTCAAGTTCAACAATCGTGTTCGATTTAGTGGTCTTATTCAAAATTTTATTAACTGTTGCCCACTCACCCTTTATATTACCGGAACATTTATGAAGCTCACTAGCATAATAATTTTCACACGTAAATTTAATATCATTCTTGACTTCAGAACATACTTTTTGAACAATTTTCCAAGTTTAACATTCGAAGGATGTTTCTTAAGTTTTTTACGTATCGAATTCTTTTTGTTTATCTTTTTGAGCAATCTAATAGACACCCATGGTTGTAACCGTTTGAGCTGTTTGTTGTTTACGGTGGCTTCGCTCACACACATCCTAAAATGTGTTCATATAACAACACTTCATAGTAAAACAATTTTACGAAAAAGCAATTCTTCGTAATAACAATTCATCGAAAAACAGTTAATTGGCGATTGGAACCGTGATTTTAGACACAATTTTTGTCGGCATCACGACTTCAAAATATTTCGACTATAACACATTTCAGTCGTTCTACGAGCGCTGATGCTAATTTTTGGTCGGTGTTACAGCTTTATTTCATTCCGATAGGTAGTGCTTTCTCTCTATTTCCAATCGCCAATTGGATGATATTTTATATTGTGAACACCAAAGGAAATTGAATGCATATTGATCAACACAACAAATCAATTTTTGACGCCACTTTATTATTCAGCACGTTTAAATTATTAGAAATAACTATAAAGCTCAGGTAGTAGAGTAGGGTTTCCTGAAGTATAATAAGCCTGGTTAGCCTGCATAGGAAGGAATGAATTTAATACAGAGAAGCAGTCAATCACATATCACTTTGGGCAAAATTACCACCTCATTCTCAAATCGTCTACACAATTCAGAACATACCGATTTTTAACTTACAAGAAACGAAATTGATTTTTATTGCCATTATTAAACTCAAATAGAAAATTATTTCTTTTTCGCTAAAGTTAACTTATTTCTACTAAAATTAAAAAGAAAAAAAAATTGGTACCAAACTACTAAATTTACCCCACACCAGAATGAATAATTATATGCAAGAAAAAAGCGAAAAAAAATTACATCATAATAATATAAATGGTAATAACAAAGCTGAGGTGTAAATATTTCGAAATCAAAGATTGTTGTAAAAAAATATTAAATACAATCAATACAAAAACTCATCTGTCTAAACTGCAAAGCTACTTGACGATGTCACACATTAATGATGTTTGTTGGAATAAAATAAATTAAAATAACGTTTAAGAGCTACATTAGCTATATTAAGGAAAAAATAAGAAAGGATCCAACGAAACACGTGAAATAAATCTTTACCCAGAGTGCCTAACATTCAAAGAACGTAAAAGTTGTTCAATCAGTTTATAAGCTGAAACAAATTGATAAGTATCAAAATCCAAACAATGGTGAAGAACAACGTAACCCTATTAATATCACGGATTGAAACCGAGTTTATTAATCCAGCTCCAGAATTATTTGGAGATGGATGTAGTCCTGATCCAGCCTTATTATTAAAAGATTTCTTGATATTGGCAATTCCTCTGTGTCATCTATTTAATCAATCACTAAAAGTAGCAGAATTTCCACAGAAATGGAAAATAACCATTGTGACACCAATTTTCAAAGCTGGAACAAGAAACGATGTTTAGAGATATTAGATGCACATATTACAAACCTAAATTGTTTGAACTGGTAATATGCAATATATTATTTATATTATTATTATGTATTTGTAAGTATTCAATCTGTGAATCCAAAGATCCAGTGTACCTATTTACAATATTTATATTAATACTAACAAAAAAAATTACAAGTTACACGACAAGGGTTCAAATAAAATAGATTTTAAACTTGACTTTATTTAATTTATATGAGTTTTAATTTAAGGTATTTTGACTTAAGGTATTCTACACTAAAAAAAACCTAATGAATAGAAACATAAAAGTTTTCAAAATCTCAAAATAAGTATAGAAAAACAAAATTGAACTTAAATACTAATACAGACAAAGTTGGTAGTTACAAATTACATTTACGAATTGCATCACGGCAAATCTCTCTCGACCTCGAAAAATCAAAAAAAGGATAATAATTATTAAATATTCTAGATTTAGAAGCCGTCGGTTCTTTACATCCATATTCGGTCATGTGGCATAGAACATATACAAATTCCCTTTGCCGTAGGTTTCGTTTGGGAACGTAAATGGACCAGGTAGAAGTGAGGTCTAAATAATTAACCCGTCCACATAAAGAATCACCCACAAACATAGCGGCGGCAATTTTACGACGTTTTCCTAAAGTTAATTACGAAGAGCATGACAGCTATCTACATAAGACGGCAGACCACATATCTTTTTCAACTTAGGCTGACTACGATTAGAGAGAAAACCGAGTCTCCTTGAAATATAAATGGTAAATCGCCTCTGAACTGACTGCAATCTATCGATGTATACTGCATCCTGCATGGTATGGATACCATACAACCACAGCATACTCAAGATGTGATCTACCTTAAGAGACAAACAGACTTACATATGAAAATATATCACGAGACTCCTTGTCGTTCGAATAATGAAGCTTAACATAGAATTGGCTTTACGTATTATGTTATCAATATGTAAACAAAAAGTTACTTTGGTAACAAATATAACTCATAAATCCGTTGTTGAAGTTACTCTGCTAAGTTGATTAAAGTCCTATAGAACGACATGACACTGTATTTGCTTATATTAATAAACAATCTATTAGCAGAGTACCATCTAGATAAACTATTTATTTCAGACTGCAGTGTATCAACATCAACTAAAAACCGAGATCGCATAAAAATCTTCAAATCGTCCGCAAACAATAGAACATTGCAAAATTTAAATATGTCTGTGACATCATCCACAAATAAAAGAAAGATAATATGACCCACGTGGGAGCCTGGAGGAACACCCGAATGGCAATAGATAAATTTTGATTTAATGTGATTCAATAAAACAAACTGTTTACCAAACCTTTTTACAAACCTTTGATCAACCCCAATCGTAGCATGTTTTTTATAATAATTCTGTGATCAATTGAGTCAAAAGCTTTAGCCAAACCAAAATAGATTGCATCAACCTGTGCCTTAGAGTCTAAAGCCATCTTAAAACTGAATAACGAATCCAACACAAGAGAATCATTGGCAGATCGAGCATCTGATGGAAACAAATCAAGATTCATGATCGAATAACCAACGAATATCGTTTAAGTTAAAATCGCCTAGTACCTCTACATTATCAACACAGCCACTCAAGTTGCAAACTTCGTTTATACAATCAATATGATTTAGATAAATATCAATAGAATATCTAGGAGGTATATATAAAATTATGAAAAAAAAAACATTCTTACAAACTAAAACCTGAACACATAAAAATTCAATAGATTCGATTTTTGATTTCTTAATTTGAATTGGATTTTAAACAAATGTACATACCCTGCAAATTTAATTTACGAAGGTTTTTATGTATATGTGTATTGTAAATAATTACGCGGTGCTTCGGGAAAACTGAAAAATGCCAATTTGAAGGAACGGCGAATAATTAAAATTATTTTCTTTAAAACTTAATTCCTCCAGCTCTCTTTCATTTACTGGAAAAAGCTAGATTGTATCCAATAAATAATTTATCACAAATACGGAGGGTTTTTCAATATTGGATTAAAACGCTTAGCAATCGCAACAACTTTTTGCGAGGTGCTTTCTGGAAAATTAAATTAAAAATTGAAGGTGTGTACGTAGCAATAACAATGTACAGTTGAAATATCGACACTTAAATGATCGCATTAGTTCCTTAGCTCCAGAGTTGCCATTCCAGTATGGGTAACCCTATCTGGCATTGCCAACTCCGTCATTGCTATTCTCAAGCCGCTCCGTCACGTCAAGGCTGTGATCTTGGAGGGTAGGAAAAAGAAAGGATAAGGCAAAAAGGAATTTAGGGTCGGGATAAGGATTTTCTGTAATAATTCCAAAGCAGTTTCGCCTAGTACACCTTCAATAAGTTCATCATAGATAAAATTCAAAAAATTTGTGACTGTAAAAGTCTTTTCCAGATCAAGTCAAGATAGGTTATAAATGATGTGTTTAAACGTAAAACACGAGAAAGAATTTATTTTCGATTTGCCACTATTCTAAAAGTCATTATTTTAGTATTTACAATGAACGAAAATAAATTATTTACAAAGTGTATTTGAATAAACCGATGATTGGTATACAATGTTACATAATATTTCATCAGTTGGTAAATGCCCCAAATAAAAGAAACTACAATTGGCCCCAAATAAAAGAAACTACAATTCCAATAGTTCTGCTATTCTCCCAAGATAAAGAAGGAATCCAACCTATAGTAATGTTTAAGAAAACAAAAACATTAGCCATGCAAAAATCTCCTGTAAAATGAATGATTTTGCTCAAGCTATCACATACTGCAAGAATGTATTTCCTACATAAAACAACGATTTTCTTTAAGTCATTTTGAGGCTCAAAACAAACTATTACACAAACTCTCAGCTTTTTCTTCTTGATAAAGTATATAACTCTAGCATGTTCTATTAAATAATGTCATTAATGTATATTGATTTCCGTAAAAATACCGAATAATTCTGATAAGTCAATATATTGAAGGCATATAATTTGAGAATTTCGATAAAATAAGTTTTACTTAATCTTCCCAAAATATATTACCTACAATATATTCCACGCAATAACACAAAACAACACGTGACACAAAATAATGCTGAAAAAAGGCATAAAATTGACTTGCCCAGCATCAACATCCAAATATAAGGGAACAATCTAAAATGAAACACAAAGAACTAAACGGCTGCCTTAATCACCTTCGTTCAATTCTAAACTTCTATCGTAAAATAGTTCAAAATTTACCTAACTTAAATTAGATAAATTAATCATTACTTAATTTACAATAGATTTTTAGAAGTGCCTGAAAATGATCCAAGGTTTTACAGTGAAATGTTTATCGCTACATTGCGCAAATAGGCAACTTTGTCTACCGTTTACGAATATCGTGCAACGACAGATATCAGTCGCGCATTTAAATCGCGATATTTTTTTGGGGGGGAGGCATTTCACTGCCAAAATTTAGTTGCTCAACTGTCATTTCATTCGTCGATTGCTCCAATTGAAGTTTGGTTAGAAACCTCCATATATTTGGATGTTGACAGGCTACAAGTCTCATAAATGCATTATGCCAACCTTCAACATTATAATTCGTTCGTGGCGCATTGTTTTGTGTGGAATCAAAGTGATTCCATACGTGAATAGCATACCGAGGATTTCGTCTGTGTGGAGCCTCTTTGATACGATCATCGAGCGCTTGAACGTAGAAATCCTCAAAGTATGCTACGACATTATCAGCACTACAACATCACTTACTGGAACAAATGCTAGAGCCATAAGCATTTTCATTTGAAGAGAAAATTTAGAATTTGTGGCATAATTTATTATAAAACCTTCGGACACAATTTTACGGTAAATATTTTGTCCGAAATGAAATAAACAAAATCGTTGTATTATTGTAGGGAATAGATTTCTTGCTGAATTTGCAATAGCTTGCTTAAAATCACTCATAATAGAGGTAGGATTTAAGCATGGTCTTAATTTTTTAAGTTCTCCAAAAACACTAGTATATGTGGATTCCAACATATTTGGGAGGAGAGCAAATACTAAAGGAATCGATTTCGTTTCTAATATTGCATGAATAGTAAACAATTGATGAAATATCAATGGAACAACCTTATATGTTCCGTCAACGTACCATTCAGATGCATTTTGTAAACAATCTAAATTTCGATTCGTTGTAAATAGCAAAATTCGATTTTGAATAGGGCCAGAATCAAAAAAAAAAAAACTTTTCACCGCGTTTAGACCATCTAAACACGTCAGGAATAACCATATCTTGTCTTGATAATGGCAGAGGGATTTTAACGTCACGAAGATTTTGAATTGTTCTACTAATCGAATTTGTTGAAGGCATACAAGGAGCAACTGCAAAGGACATTGTTACGGAATTAAGGGAAATAATTTCTCGGGTAGGAAGGGTAGATTCTGAGGCAAGTTGTTTAAGTGAATTGAGGGAACGAACTGCCTCATTTTGCGCCGCATCCGGTCTATGACCGGAATGGCCTTGGACAATACTTGCCAAACCACCCTCCGTATGCACGCGGCCGTTGCAGCAACATTTTGTGAATTCTACACAACGCCAATAGGTCTTTGTCTTGTAGGACGTATCTTTATAATACAGATATCCTTCTAAAAGAATTATATCTTGATTTTTTTCCGATTTTAATATCTGATATTCCATGATCAAAAATATTAACGAACAAAAATAAGCAAAACATTAATGAACAAAATTAAGCAACTAAAGTAAAGAAATTACATGCACGAAGTAAACTTAAAATCGGTTAGAACTTGGAACTGCTTTTATATATGTTTTGATTCACAATTTTATGACTGAAAATGGTCTTAAATGCAACCTCTTAAAGAAATTATAGGCATTGCTGCATAATTTTGTAAACAATTTTTGTAGAAAATAAAACTATTATTAAATGTTTCCGAAATTGCATGATTTTTACTTATTCATAAATTTTCATTTGTATTTGTGCGTTTGTGTGAGACGATAGAAATATGACAAACAACGTTAACCCTTTATTGCATAGTATTTCATAAATTTGTATTTCGCAAACGATACACTTTTTTCATTTAATACAAATACAAATATATTGGTTCATTGTCTTAGTTTATATAAATCGTGGTTTTCTGGGTAAATTAGATGTCAACATATTGGCGGGAAACGTTAATTTCGACTAGTGCGCTACGGTAAGCAGTTTATAGGAAAGTTCTCTAGGTTTTTTTTAATTTTTTTTAAGATTAACGGATTAATTGTGCAATGTAAGTATTAAAAAAAATATTTTAAATGTTTTAGTTACTTTATTTAGTTTCGTTTACATATTATAGTATAAAATTTATATGTTTTGGATATCCATTTGTATCACTTTTTTGTGTGCTTTTACCACGATTTTAATTTAAAATAAAAACAATTAATGTTTATATTATTATTTCTGAATTTTATTATTCTTCCTTATTGTGGTAATATTTTTAGTTTTATTTATTAAAAAATCGATTTCGGAAATAATTCCTTCATCAGTTTATATATAATACTATTCTAATAGTATTATATATAAACTGATGAAGGAATTATTTCCGAAATCGATTTTTTAAAAAATAAAACTAAAAATATTACCACAATAAGGAAGAATAATAAAATTCAGAAATAATAATATAAACATTAATTGTTTTTATTTTAAATTAAAATAAAATTTATGTTATAAAATCAATGATTTTTAAAAACATGCCATTTATGATATTTTATGCAGGTAAAAAATAAATATAATGTCTATCATATATGAAATGGTATCAAATATGATATATTATGCACTAAGTAAAGCCTTTTGTTTTTAGGAAAAATGGGTTCGCGACCACGGTATTTAACTCTAGAGCAGGTGGAGAAGATCGTAAATAACTGGTCAGATAGTGAAGATGAATTTGATGAGGAAGATCAAGTTCGTGAAGATGACGTTTACGAAGAAGTAGAAGTTAATAAAATCACCGAGGCATTCGATGAAAAGGTGCAATCGGACGTTGTATATTCCATTGTCTCCGAACCTACAGAGGAAAGATTTAATATTGAAGGTATGGAAATCATTTATGCCGATGATATACCTGAATTTTGCGATTCTATCACTGCTTTAAATGAATTAAAGCAAATTAAAGAAAAATGTGCTAGAATCATTTGGAAAAATAGAGATTTCCAAATTTCCTCGGAACAATTTAAATTACTCGGAAACTCCGAGCTAACCAAGGAACAAATGGACTTGAGTACACTTTACGCATTTTTTAAATATTTTTTCAACTATGATATCATCACCAAGATTGTGGAAGAAACCAATTTATATGGATTTCAAAAAAATCCTAACAATAATATTTCATTTACCGCTTAGGACATAAAAAATTTTATTGGAATATGCATATTTACCTCTGTTGCCCAACTTCCAAACACACGGCGATATTGGAATCAAAAACTAGGCTATACTAGGCTATAAAGAAACGATGCCTTTAAACAAATTTGAAAAAATAAGGCAACATCTTCAATTTAATAATAACGAGACAATGCATTCAAAAACCCATCAAGACCATGATCGGCTCCACAAACTAAGACCGTTGTTCAGCAGCCTCATTGAAAATTTTCAAAAAGTTCCACTGGAGGAATGTTTATCCATTGATGAACAAATGTGTTCCACCAAGATCCGATAATTTATGAAACAACATATGCCGGCTAAACCCCACAAATGGGGATTTAAATTATTTGTGCTTTGTGGAACTTCGGGCTTTGTGTACAACATCGAAATATATACTGGTCAAGAAAATGACTACCATAAACGGCCACGGACTGAACTAAATTTAGGAGCAGCTTTCAATATGGTTATACATCTCTCAAGACCAATACCATCACACATGAATTATAAACTATTTTTTGATAACTATTATACTTCGATTCCATTGATTATCGAATTGTCAGAAAGGGGAATCCATAGTTTAGGAACTGCCCGGAAAACCCGGCTACCAAATTCCAAATTGCCTGACGACGTTTACTGGAAAAAGCAGCAAAGAGATCGTCTTTCGAGATGGTGGCTAATATCGATGGAAATGATATATCAAAGCAGTACAATGGAAGGACACAAAACTTGTAACTCTAGTATCTACGTTCGTGGGTAAAAATCCATTACCTATATCATCAGGAAGAGAAAAAATTCTGGTATTATCAACGTGGAATGTACTCAATTGTGAAGGAATATAACAAATTCATGGGCGGAGTAGATCTTTTGGACGCAAACTTGGGATGGTATAAAATTAAAATGCGCTCCAAAAAGTGGTACATGAGAGTGTTTTATCATATGCTGGATGTAACCGCAGCAAATGCCTGGATATTATATAAGTAAGCTGCAATAAATATAAAACCTTTTTGGTAATATATTTTTTTAATTTTAGACGAGTTGAAAAACAACGTGGTACCAGCGACAAGGAAGTGTTGGGTCTCGCTGATTTCAAGACTGAATTATCAGAAACATTGATGAAGTTCGCAGAACCTTTACGAGTGGGGAGACCATCCCGAGATATCAATGATCGCATAAATTTAAAAAGGAAAAAAGCAACAGCTGCACAGTTACCTCCAAAAGAGATTTGTTTGGATAATACAGGGCATATACCCCATTGGACGGATAAAAGATTATTATGCAAGCTTCCGGGATGCAACAAGCTTGGTTTTATTAGCTGCTCGAAATGCAATATCCAGTTGTGTTTAAATAAGGATAGAAATTGCTATGAAATGTTCCATTCATAATAAGACAAAACCAAAACTATTTAAGGCTTAAAGAAACAGATATGTGATCAATAATTTATTTTAAAACTGCTTTTTATTTAATTGAATTAATTATTTTATTATACTATATTGAAATTTTTTGTGATAATTTCTGAAATAAATAAAATTTAATAAGGGATATATTATTTTTAATCATCTTGAATGCATGATGTATCATATATGATATACATGAAAAACTCAGATTTCCGTGGAAAATAAAAATTTTCCCAACTTTTCGTTTTCATTTTAGTAATCAGTGATTAAAAATACATCGAAAAATAATTTTTATTCAAAAAATTGAGAGGTCATGCAGTAAATCCAAACTGAAACACCATATAAAAGTATAAAAATAAAATCTTCATTTTTGGTGTAATCAAAACCAACACTTTGAGTGAGACAAAGCTATATAACACAAATAATATCTCTCTCCCTCCCTCGATCTTTAATAAACAGCTTTTACTTTTCCTATTTGGTTTTATTTTAATTTACAATTTTACGAATGAAAGTGCACTCAAATGATGGAAATTTTTCATTAATTTGAAGAAGCCTATTTTGTAAGGTTTATAAAGCAAAATTGAAAATATTTCTACATTTTCCAGTAAAAAGAAAAACGAAATCACTATCATGTCCAACTAATCAAACATACTATTAAATACTCGCACATACACATACACTGTCTCAAAAAATTGTCCGTACACCGCTCGGTTAAAGAAAAATTAATGAAAAAAACAATTACAAATCAAACAAAAAATTCAGTTTTTATTTTTTTTAAACTCCAATTACATTTAACAACCTGAAAATAATAATTATCATGAAGCAAATTAATTTACTTTTACGTTTCATATGATTTACTATTTAAACATCCTAAAACGATCTCAAATAATTGTCCGTACACTTGCACTTTTGTGAAAATTAACACTAGCACATTAATAATTTATTATTTGTTGTACTCCTATTTTTAACTAACCGTAAATTACGAACTTTTTTTTTGCGTAAAAGTTAATTAGTCGTACTTTTTTCATGGCGAATGAAATATTGTCCAGTTAATTAAAAATGTGTTATTCTCGTACCAAAAATAGTGTAGAAATTAACAAATTGATCATTAAATTGACGAGTGAAGGTAAAAGTTTACAGAAAATTTCCAAAATAACTAATCGCCCGCGATCTTCGATTCAATATATCATCCAGAACTCCCAAAAAACCAAATCACTAGAGATGGTTGTTGGGCGTGGTCGCAACCGAAAGCTGACCACTCATCAAATACATCTAATAGAGAGGGCAATAAAACAGAATCGAAAACTAAGTGCTCCAATGATCGCTGCCAAAGTTTATCAACGCAAAAAAGGAGCGATAGAACCTCAGACAATACGTAATATTTTGCATAAACAAGAGTATCTTCGATGTGCGACACGCAAGAAATGTATTTGCCGACAAAAAAAATATTTAAAGCGAATATGCGAATATGCATTGGGATATGTGAGTGAGCCCGAAGAGTTCTGGGTGAATGTTATTCCCTCAGATGGAAGGAAATCTAACATTTTTGGTTCAGATGGGCGAGTTATGGTGTGGCGAAAATCCAACAATGACTTGAGTTAAACATGGTGGCGGAAGTATAATGGTTTGAAGAGCTTTTAGCTGAAGGGGGGTAGGTCATTTGATCTTCATAATGAAGCGGTTTAATTATTTGGATATTTTGAAGGGTAATTTGTTAATAAGTGCTGAGAAAATGGGACATGAGCAAGATTTTCGCTCCGTACATGACAATGACCTGAAGCATTCGTCAAAGCTGATAAAGGAATGGTTATTGTACAATGTAAAGACAATACTTCCTCATCCTCCCCAACCACCAGATCTCAACCCCATTGATAATTTATGCCATTATTTGGAGCGAAAGATCCGTGAACAGCAAGATAGCGGCAAGGAACAATTAAAACGGGTCATTGTGGAGGAATGGGCCAAAAATTTCCCACGAAATAACTCGGAAGATGGCTTTCTCAATGAAAAGAAGGTTGGAAAGTGTCATTTCATGAATAGGTTACAACACGAAATATTAGACCTAACTTTTTTACCAAATTCCCTCAACTTCTTTGTGTGTACGGACAATTATTTGAGATCGTTTTCGGCGGTTTAAATAGTAAATCTTATCAAACGTGAAAGTAACTTAATTTATATCATGATTATTATTATTTTCAGGTTCTTAAATGTAATTTGAGTTTTAAAAAAATTAAAACTGAATTTTTTGTTTGATTTGTAATTGTTTCTTTTATCAATGTTTTCTTAACCGAGTGCTGTACGGACAATTTTTTGATACAGTGTATATGGAAAAAACTGCAAGAATTCTCTCGTTAGAGAGAAGAGACAACCAAACGAAAAATAAAATAAATCGTCAGCTGATTTTGTTTACAAAATATCTGTACATACTAGGTTTGCCACCCGTCCTCGTTTGGCGAGGATTGTCCTCGTTTGACTATTTTGTCCTCGTGTCCTCGTCGATACTGAAAAGTCCTCGTGGTTTAAAAATTTTTTACGATTTTTAAATGTAAATTTCTTATTTATAGTTGTAATACAATTACAATTACCCCGTGTATTTGTCTATATATAACTATTTTTGTTTGCCTATTTGTGCAAAAAAAAAAATTCGAAATAAAATCTGCGGATTAATTATCCTCGTTTAGTGATAACATAAAATTTGGCATGAATTTTTCTAACTGTAGCGATTGCAACTTACTACATGTATTATACGGAATTCATATTGGTTTGGAATAAGCAACAATATAGTATTCTTATTTCAATGAGAAAGTAACTTCGTTTTTTATATACAAAGAGGAATTTTTTCATTATGTTGTGTTTTGAAGCTGTTAATAGAGGAATTCTTTTTTTATTGAAGTTCAGAGCTAGCCGTAAGTAATGTTAAGAATATTTGATTTTTAGGAAATTTTTATAAATAAATTCCTTATTGTTTTAGGTACTATGTCATCAAATTCAAATGAAACTGGAAAAAAAATAAAACTAGCAACGAACTTTAATGATTCTTGGTTGCTATTGAAAAGTTGCAAACAAAAAATCACCAGAAAAATTAACGGCTGCCGATTACAGTGCTGTAATCACAAGATTTTTTAATACAAAAGATACAATTGATGAAGATCTAGATAACTGAAGCAGCAGAACTTGTCCATATTTTTAATTGTATCAAACACAACCAATCACACTTTTCAATGAAATGCTACCTAAAATTAATAAAAGCTACACATTTCTACTCCAAAATTGGAAATAAAGTGAATTGCGGCCGAACCAAAGCCGAGGCGATCGTGACAGAAGTATTGGCTCCTAAAGAAATGGTAGAAGTTATAAATAAAATAATCTCTAACAAAATGTGTTATTCTTTACAAATAGATGCTTCGAATCAAAAAAACAGAAATTGTTTTCCTATAGTAATATAATATTACACGATCGAGAATGGGACGGAAAATAAACTGGTAGATTTTTTTGAAAACGCTAATGAAACCGCAGCTGTTACGTTTAGTGCAATACAAAAACCGTTCAATTCCTTAGATTTATCTCAATAGAAAATTTCAGCTTTCAGCGCAGCCAACACAAATTCTAATTTCGGAAACCAAAATTCTCTGTATCAAAAATTGAAATCGTTGAATCCGTGTATATCTTAGAAGCGAATTGCCATGTCGTCCATAATTATTTAAATCGTTGTTTAAATATGCTGTCCTTTAGTTTCGATAATTTTTTTCAAAATATTTTTAATTTTTTTACTAAATCAGCAAAGACGAGAAAATCTAATTAGTTTTCATAATTATCGTAATCTCGAACTTAGGGAGCTAATCAAACACTGCCCGACTATATGGATTTCTTTACTTTGAGTAGTTTATTGGTTTGCTAAAAAAGTTGGGCGTTTTTATTTTAAATGAACAATTCCCTTCTTTTGATTGTGCGGTTGAATTAATTGAAACACTTCATATAAATGAAACAGTTAATGTAAATATTAATTTATTGTTTGACGAAATTGCTTCAGCAACATAAAATTTTGATACCATAAAATTATCAGATGATTTTAAAAAATTTTGTTACGTTGAGAAATGGTCTAATGTGCTCAAATCTAGATCTTTCCCAAATTTGTTTAATTTTCATGAATATAAAATGGTGTGTTGAGGAATAGGGCTCTTTCAAATCAGATTTAATAATATATTTTAATAATAGACCAACTTGCCATGAATTCTATAATAAATTTAAAACGGACAATATGCTATTTTAAAACGTGCCAAATCAAATGAAAAATATATGCTTAAAACCCAAAATGATGTTGTATAAGTTATTTTTAACTAGATGTAGTAAATTTAAGTTACAATTGAAATTATTTTATTTTTGGTAAAGTTTTATAATTTTTTTTTATGTTTGAAATAAAAGTATATTAAAAGATTATTACAAATTATATTCTATTTCGATTTCTAATTTTTTTATTAGTAGTGTCCTCGTGAGGCATTTTTAAAAGGTGGCAATCCTAGTACATACATATGTATATTTTTGTTAGAATTTTCCGAGAAATCAAAATTGAATAAAGGAAGCAGCTCCTTAAATTAAGTTCGCGTGAAAGTATTTTTCTTCAGTTTTTAGATGTGAACATTTTTGGAGTTTAGATGCCAATTATATTGTCTGCTACAATTTAGCCAATCCGAGTAAATTAATCAAGTATTTTATTATTTTTTACATTTTGAAAATCGACAGATGAAAAGCAGTACAAATATTCATTTTACAAAAATTGTATGTTGATAAAGAAGAGTTCCTTCCCATCAGATACATCTTTCTGTATTTAAGTCTTAGTTGCTCACTTTTCTTCTTGACGTGTACTTTCCATCGTAGTTTAGCATCCAGGGTTATGCCGAGATATTTCTATTTATTTATTTATAATTTACAATACTTTGGGCACATTCTATTTTGAACATCATAAGCTCATTTACAATAGTGTGCAGTAATTTGAAAACATATATTTAAACAAAAAAATCCTCCAGAGTCTCAAAAAAATATTTTTACAGCGATTTATTCCTAAGCTTGCACAGCTTCAACTACGTTATCCTTTTTTTGGAAAATATGCCGTTCGGGTTAAGTTCATCGCTCCCATTCTACTCCTCAAAAATTTCAGTCTTGGTCGGGCCAATTCGGCTATATAACCGAGTAAGATTTATTAAGATTAAAAATTAGTTTAATAAAAAAAAATTTGTACGGAAAAATAAAAAATAAATACAACCAACTGACACATAGAGATACTTAGCTGTGTTTGCGTACGGTACTATTTCTCGATTTATGGTAAACGGAATATGTTCGAATCGTCTATTTGTAAAGTTTATGTGAACTGATTTAGTTTCATTTAGTTTTTTTGGTCCAAAAGAACTACATAAATAAACACATATAGAGATGTGGATGTCCAAATACATCTTGGAAAAATCCATCATTCTTATTCGGTCCCTCTCCCCCCCCCCTCCCCTTTTGCATTAACTATAATTAGTCACACGTACATACGGGAAATTAGACACGGTATATATTTTGAAATAGTTTCCACATGATGCAACGAGGTATCATAGACATCGTTGCAATCCATTAACAGAGCATTCACAATGAAAAAACTTTTTACTTTTGACTTACAGGTTTTCATGAATTTCCATGTATGTGAAGTTATCCCAGGATTTCATCCCGGCAAATAAAAAAATTGGATGAGGCAACCCTCGAAAAATGTTATACATCTAGCATTCTTTTGTGAAGTTAGCCCAGCCCAGGAATTTAATTATTTTTAAATTTAAAACTTGCCACGGCAAAACATTATACATATGTTGTGAAGTATGTAGTAACATTTTTTCTGACGGAAACTGCATCGTCGGCTGGATTAATAGATCCCATACGTCCAATATTCCGCAATCCATTGCCGTTGTTATCTGATCTCCATTTATCGAGCACTAATTGGCCATTCGGAGTGTAATGATCAACAAGCTCTTTTTCAACCAATTATGCAGGCATACCATAGATTTTATAATATTTACTACAGTTGGGCTACTTGCTATAATTGGTTTTCGATAAATTCTAAATTTCGAGCTTAGAATGCCGAAACCATTCTCAACAACCCTCCTGGATAATTAAATATATTTTTTTCATCGCTTAAAACAACTGTGCTTCTTCCAGGGTACAGCCGCATAATATTTTTAAGCAATGTAAACGGCTTTATCACCAACGAAACGAAATGACGAAATGGTGGGTACAATATTATTGTGGAGCCGGGAAATACAGCGTCATTTGGAATGCGTAACGAAGTATATTCACTTATTATTCGTTTTCCAAACTCACTTCGTCTAAATATTCCACTATCATTATTTCTCCCTGATGCTCCAATATCTAAGAAAATGAAGGCATCGCAAACCGCCATCAATATGATGCTGTGGCTAAGAAGTTGCAAACGCCTTAAACCAATTAAAGTGATATACATATAAGTATCTAATTGAAAAATAATTGTAATACAGTGGTATGACATACTTGAATAACCACATGTTTACCATCAATGGCACCTAAACAATTTGGGAAATTCCACAATGTATTAAATCCCGAAGAAATATTTTCCCGTGTTAATGAGAGTCGTCCGCAATCCCTCATGGTTTTGTAAGCTTAGTCCAACCATATGTAAAAGGGAATCAAATAATTGTGGCGTCATATGGTGGACATTTTTGAACGAATTAATTAATTAACGTAATGCCCTTGTCTGGACCTTTCTCTGAGAATTTCTCTCACGCCACAGCGTCTTTTTATGTGGGAATTCTTTGACAAAATATGCAGCAATATGACACCTCACTGACTAAAATATTATTGATTATTCTGTAATATTCTATTGTTTATAATCAAAATTATAATTCTTAATAAAAATTGTACATGTATTAATTAAATCATTCGAAAAAAATGCAATATTTTATGAACAAACTCCAAAACTACAAAAGTCAAAAACTTCGATTTTTCGACGATAGGTGGAAATAAAATCGTTCTATCATTTTTTCATCAACAATGAACTCATTAAAATAATACTTCAGAAAAAATACCGAACGCAACGAACGGAACGAACACAACGACCTACAACAATGAATCCGCCTTTATTCATAATAAAATAAAAATTTTGAAATTGTTTAATCGGTATGCTATGTTTAGTATTGCCAGAACCATCTTGATATGAATAGAGCCGGCATGTAAAAAATGAACTTAAAATAAAGGACATAGAAACACTAAAAAATAATTTATTTTCATAGAGTTTGTATGAAAAAACGCGATTTCGATTGACGAAAAAATATGAATTAAAAATTAAACCTAGATAAATAATTTTTTCTGAAATCACTAATAAACAACTCAATGACTAACTCATTTAAAGCACAGATTCTCAAGCTTCCCCATTTTCCAGATATAATCAAAAGAAAATAAGGAAATTAAATTAAAAAACGTTCTACAACAACAACAATATGTATTAAAAAGAGAATATCCTATTTAATGACGTCATCACTTATTCACAACTAAAATAAATGGTAAAAAAAAACAATACGTTGAACAGCCAAAATTAAAATAAATCAAAGAGAGTCAAAGAGAAAAAATTATAATAATATGCATTGAGTGCGAAGAAATCAAAAAATTCAAATCAAACCAGATTGTTATGCATTACAAATAAACGACATAACCAACAAACATTAACTGTAATATAAATGCCTTATTTATTTCTCAAGTATTAAAAATATTATTGTATTTAAATTAAGACACAGCTGAAAATAAATACAACATGATTAATATTCGGCATCGATTTTTATTCACAAAAATTAATAACCCATTCAAAATAAGTTTTTGTTTAGAATATTTGAATTGTCATAACATTTGAGAGCGGTGTATAAAATAAAATAGCTCTTACTTATTATTCCCATTCCTAGATGTCACTTAACACACAATTAAAAACAACAGGGATTCGGGCTGAGTAAACGATTTGAAAGAAAACGTTTTACGTAAAATTACCATAATTTCTTTCATAGCAATGGTTTAATTTTAGTAAATTTATAAAAAAATTATATTAAATTAATTATTATTACAATTTAATTATTACTTTAGAGGGAAGCCACCAGAAATATGTTTAACCAAATCAAAAATCAGACCGATTTTAGAATCCGACCGGTTCGATCACCTATTTGATTCTTTTTATAAGTTTTTCATTGTATGCGACATCTATGGTTTAAACAAAATGTCGTTAATAAAGCATTGCCACATGATATGAGTCTGTATTCGAACAGATTTTTGTCATGTGGCAATGCTTTTAGAAGGAGACTAAAAAGAGATGGTTATAATTGTTTATAAATTTTATGTTATGACGTATTTTACAACAACAACATTCCATAAAAGTTTAGCAATAGTTTATATTCCAAGAGGATTTTCACAAAGAAATAAACTCTTTCATGATTCGATTTTTCAATCAAATAAAATTACATGTTTTATGAACATTTTCGTATAAAAATAATCTAAAAGCTCATAATTCTTATAGACTAAAAATGTAAATGAAAACAATCGTTTTCCCATATAGTTTCATAGTAAAGAAAAAATTTTATGTACTTTATTTTAAGCTTAGTAAAAAATGCAGTCAATGTGGAGGCTCTTATTTATAGAGTAGGCTCTGGTATTGCTCGTGCTGCTTTGCTTTTGCAGTCATAATAGCGCCTATGTCTAATAGAACCGCCCTATTTCATTTTGTTCAATCTGACCAAATCAGCGATGCCATTTTGCTTTGTTAACCGGATGATTAACTTAACAGAACTGTACTTTGTTCAAGATCACCAAGACATGGGCTATACTGAAATATGGTTAGCTATACTGAAGTCGTTTGTGTTTCTCGTTGTCAACAAATAAATTATAAATTTCAGATTTTAATTAAACAATTAATGTCGGTAAGGTTCGCCTTCCAAACCCAAAATAGAATAACTTATTCACTTTTTAAATCAAAAATGTAAAATTTAAATACTGAGCGAACAGCAGCCGCCTTTATGCATTGGTTCATCAGGCCCATAAAAGAGGCTTGAAATGATTCAATAGATACTTGTACATAAATATTATAGTATATTTTGCGAGTTGAGTGTGAACTAAACCGTTATTTTTTTTTGTAAATGTGGCTTTAATTGTAATAACAAAAGAAAAAAAAATCAATTTTAAATTGAGTGATTATTTGTTGGTTTTTTACTAAATATCTAGTTTTAATTCTAAATTTCTAAATTTTAATTTCAATCAAACTATAAATAAAGTTGTCTAATTTTCACGTAGTCCTACGTTAATGGATCTCATCTCGGATACAAGCTCGTCGGTTTTTCTGTACACGTTTTTGCGTTCGTCAGTATTCGCAAACTTTAGCGAACATAGTACGCGTTTGTTAGATGCCTGGCTTAATATTGTATTACGTTTAAAAACGTATTGCAATAAACTTTCAATAAAAACTTGTAATGCGGTTTTTGCCTATATTTTCAGCAAAATATTGTTTGTAAATTGTTAAACAAAATTTACTTAACATTTTAGTTAATTGTACTTAATCTAAAGTTGTTTTATTTTTATAGTATTCACGAATTTGTCATAAAATTTTGAATTTATAAGATTTTAATATGTTCCGAAGATTGTAAGAGAATTCAATCCAGTTTCCAACTGATGAGCTTATGATTATGAAAAAATCAATCTTCTCATCAGGCCGCGGCGACTGGACTGATTATACCACAATTTACATTCTATATATACAGAATGTGCTGTGCGTTATGCACTAGGGAATCATACTAATACAGATAAATTCTCTTACAATTTTTTCTTCTTCACGACATTCACACAGCTCTATTTCGGTGTAAGCTAATTTTACTTTCTTAATAATTTTTTTGAATGTTAATTAATTCATGTAATTTCTAATATGCTACCAGTGATTAGACCATTTTAAATGTGTTTTTATTAACACGTAGAGATTGATTATACCACAATTTATATTCTATATATACAGAATGTACTGTGCGTTATGTACTAGCAAATCATACTAATATAGATAAATTCTCTCATTTCAAAGGTATTTTCCATTTTTGCACCAAATTTGGTGTTGGTATTTTCTTAATTTCAAAGGTATTTACCATATAAATTATATAATTTTTAATTTTTTCCCTTGATCTGATGAAAGTTTAAAGTCTTTAAACCAATATTGGCAGATGATTTAATGAAAGTGCAAAAAAATGTTTCAGCGTTCGAATAAATGTTAATATTGCCGTTATTAAAATTTTGCAATGATAGTGTTGAATCTTTAGTTAAAGTTTAAAGCGAGTTTTTGTCATTTATCAAATCTCTAATCTTGTCCTCATCGGCTGGTCCCAAAATAATTACTGACTCCGTGCCTTTGTCAGCATTTAAGATAAAATTGTTTATTTAGAAATTTGTTTGTTAGTGATTAATTATGTTTACTACAGCTTTTCTTTCATAGTTAAAACTATTCCTAAAGGCGATACAGGAATCGCCGCTCGGCGATCCGAATTCTCGAGAAGTGGGCTGCGACCCCCGAGGGGCAGCTTACGGAAGAGCAAAGAAGATCAGTAGCTTGGGCAAGGAGCACTGTGGGCTGCGGAAGCTCGGAAAGGGACCATATGTCGAAAAGACAGCGGTCCCAGGACGAGGTAGAAGTAGTCAACAGCAAGCGGGCCAAGTTGGTGACTGAAAAGAAGCCGAGCTCCAACTCAGGGACAAAGCTGTTCAGCGAGGTCCTGAGGGAGCATGTGTTGATGCTAGCCGTCATTGACGAAAGTCAAGAAGATGGGAGCATCACGGCGGAAAAATGGAGGTTGGTGTATAATGCACTCAACCTCGTCTTTTTAAAGGTCCTGGGTGAAAATCCGGGACCACCCCCATCCTGCAGAGATGCGGGATGGTATCAAGGGCGTGTAAAGATGACTGCATGCTCGGACTCTAGATCTGTGGATCTGTACAAAAAGGCTATAGCCAAAGTAGGGGAGGTGTGGCCAGGCGCAAAGCTTGCGGCAGTTAGCCGGGAGGAAATTCCCAGCAGGCCGCGGGCACGTGTATGGCTGCCATCCGAACCGGCTAGCCCGGACGGGGCTTTGAAAATCATTCAGGCCAGTAACCCGAATCTTCCGACAGGAAATTGGAAGATCGTCAAGCAGGAGGAGGCCAAGGGGGGCTCGAAATTATCAATCATGGTGATAAATAAGGAGTCCCTTGCCCTCCTTCACAAAACGAAGGGAGTAATTGACTTCGGTTTCGGGTCAATTACTCTCAACGTTTATAAGAAGGATGGGGCGGAAGCGCGTACGGGAGGCCAACCGGAGGACGGTGGCAATCCGCCCAGGCCTGAAGGGGGTACCAGCAGCATGGGGGAAGAAGCTGAGGGTAGGGGGGAGAGTGAATCCGGCGACCTTGGTAGGGCAAGGACTCTCTCGAAGGATGAGGAGGTGCACATAAGCGAAGGAGCTGGTGTACCGATGGAGGAGGATGTCGACAGCCCGGCCAGACGGGGGGGCACTGACAAGTCCTCTATAGAGGGTACGAGGGGTGGCGAGACGGGCGTATCCGGCGCATCCCAAATTACCGGGAATTAATATTCCTGCGGTAGCAGGAATTTATCATGGAGGTAGGTAGAGGTGAAATGGTTATGATTAAGATAACTCAAATTAACCTTTACCATTCTAAGGCTGCTTCGGCAGCTCTACTCCTCAGGCTGACTAGTTCGGGTGAGGATGTGATACTAATCCAAGAACCTTGGATTAACAACAACAGGATCTGTGGCCTCAGAACCAAGGGGTATAAAATTATATCCTCTAGTAATTCTGGGAAGATCAGATCTTGTATTCTTGGGAAAAATAATATTAATCTTTTCCTTCTCTCTCAATACAGCAATGGTGACACTACTGCAGTTAGCCTGGAAGTAGGCACTTGTAGATTCTGGCTGGTTTCAGCCTACATGGACCGGGAGAAGGAGGTTCCTCCGGATAACCTGGTGGAGCTGATCCGTAAAGCGGAACAGTCAAAGGTAGGTGTGGTACTGGGAGTGGATGCTAATGCGCATCACACTATCTGGGGAAGCACAGACATTAATGAAAGAGGTGAGTCGCTTTTTGATTATTTGATGAGTACTAACCTTTCAGTGTGTAATATTGGGCGGGAACCCACATTTATTACTAGTAACAGGCAGGAGGTTCTAGACGTGACCCTTGCCTCAAATAATATTCTTCATATGGTTAAAAATTGGAGGGTGGATAAGGAACACTCCTTTTCTGATCATCGATATTTAACCTATAGCCTCGATATTCACCCTGCTACCCCGGGAAGCCTTCAGGAACCCTAGAAGGACCAACTGGAGCAAATATGGGGAATTATTGGAGGAAATGTTACCGACGAGGGCTATGGAGCCCCCGACGAACGTTGGGGAGCTGGAGGACATGGTGGCTAGCGTTACTAGCGCATGCAACCGATCCTTTCGCGCTGCCTGCCCACTGGCTAAGCCTAGGGGTAGGCAAAAACCGGTATGGTGGTCCAGGGAACTGGGAACCTATCGAAAGGCTTGTAGGATAGCCTTTAATAGAGCCAAAAATACAAGGGAGGCTCAGGATTGGGACTCCTATAAGGAGAAACTCGGAACTTATAAGAAAGAATTAAGAAAGGCACAAAGGAGGTCTTGGAGAATCTTCTGTGATAATATGGAAGAGGTATCCGAAACCTCCCGCCTTAGGAAGATTCTTTCCAAAAGTACATCTAGTCCTAGTTTTTTGATAAAACCGGACGGATCTTGGACAGCTTCTAGTGGAGAATCTCTGGAGCTTCTCTTCGAGACACACTTCCCAGGGAGCTTTGAAGACCTGTTGGTGCGTTTTAATCATCAGGAATCACTGTCAGTAACCACAGAGGATATCGTAACCAGAAAACGGATCCTATGGGCACTGAGGGGTTTTAAACCATTTAAATCGGCTGGTCCGGATCAAATTATACCAGCGGAACTTCAAAACAACTCAGTAATTATTCTTCCCTACCTGGAAGCTATATTCAAAGGGTGTTTGAAGCTGGGCTATATTCCTAGGTACTGGACGGAGGTCAATGTGGTGTTCATACCGAAAGCGGGGAAAAGCTCACATGTCTATCCTAGGTACCCCGTAAATTCTACGAAAAACAATTCTACGAAACCACAATTCATAAAACAACAATTCATCGAAAACAATTCATATAACAACACTTCATAGTAAAACAATTTTACGAAAAAACAATTCTTCGTAATAACAATTCATCGAAAAACAATTCATCGAAAAACAGTTAATTTGAAGATATTTTATATTGTGAACACCAAAGGAAATTGAATGCATATTGATCAATACAACAAATCAATTTTTGACGCAACTTTATTATGCAGCAAGCATAAATTATTAGAAATAACACTCATTTTTTAAATTTATTATTAAAAAATTAATTTATTTATAACAATATAATGATTTTCTTAGCAAAAATCAATAAAAAAATACAATTGTTTATTCAACAATAATTTGTTAATAACAAATTATTATTTACAATATTGTTGTTGCATCTCCAATTTCGGGGAACCATATTAGGCACAACTAAGTTATTTAGAATAATTTTTATCTTGGTTTTGTTTTTATGAAATTGATTTGTTTGTAACATATAATGGAAGATTATTAATTAGCATAAAAAAAAGTTAAACAAAATTGTTTATTAAATTATAGAAATTCAAATGTACCCATTTATTACTAAAAACATATTTATCACGTATTATTGATAACAACAAATTAATTGGAGTATACAAATTTTAGAATTTGCGGAAATTTACGTTGAATAAAAAAAATTGTTAATAGGGGGTTTAATAATAACCCAAAGAATTATTTGTGTAACCATAATTGTTATTGGTTTTGTTAATAAATAAATCAAAATTTTTTACACCAAATTCTAATTGTTTATAATTTCATAAGGATTTTCAATTTAAATCATTTACAACTTTAACGTTGAACATCAGGTATCTTTCCTAACTCAAATATTTTACAACAAAAATAAAACAATTATTTATTCTGATATTGTTAATAACAAATAAATATAAATTAATAAACAATTATATAGTTTATATATTTATTGTAATAAAATTATTTAATTTTCGTAATTTTATTCAATCATTGTTAAGGAAAAATCTTACAAACTCAATCAAAACCAAATCCCATATTAAAAAGAACTTTTTATTATGAATTTTTGCGAAGAATTGTGTTTTCGATGAATTGTTGTTCTATGAATTTTCGCGCCACACAGAAATTTTATATGAAGATTTAACAATTCATCGCAAACACAATTCGTCGCAAAATTTATATGGGAAATCAGTACAAAGCAGTCAAATAGAGAAATATCTTTTATTTTTTGAAATTGTTGTTATAAAAATTAAATTGTTTATAATAATATGAAGAAAATATGAAGATTTGTTAATAAAAATTACTTAAAATTTCTAATCAAATATTTAAAACAAATCAAATTTATTGTTAGAAATTCAACTGTATCTATTTATTAATAAAAAATAAATTTGTTTATACAACAATAATTTGTTAATAATAAATTATTTTGTTTATAACAATTTTAAATGGATTTTAGAATTTTTGGACAACATTTTCATTGTAATAACAAAATTGTATTGTAACACGGAGTTTAATAATTACTGAAAGATTTATTTTTTAAAGCACAATTGTTATTAACAATTTTTTTTTCGTTTTTAATTAAATAATTGTTTAATAACAAATTCTAATTGTTTATAATTTCATAAGGATTTTCAATTTAAATCATTTACAACTTTAACGTTGAACATCAGGTATCTTTCCTAACTCAAATATTTTACAACAAAAATAAAACAATTATTTATTCTGATATTGTTAATAACAAATAAATATAAATTAATAAACAATTATATTGTTTATATATTTATTATAATAAAATTATTTAATTTTCATAATTTTATTTAATCATTGTTAAGGAAAAATCTTACAAACTCAATCAAAACCAAATCCCATATTAAAAAGAACTTTTTATTATGAATTTTTGCGAAGAATTGTGTTTTCGATGAATTGTTGTTCTATGAATTTTCGCGCCACACAGAAATTTTATATGAAGATTTAACAATTCATCGCAAACACAATTCGTCGCAAAATTTATATGGGAAATCAGTACAAAGCAGTCAAATAGAGAAATATCTTTTATTTTTTGGAATTGTTGTTATAAAAATTAAATTGTTTATAATAATATGAAGAAAATATGAAGATTTGTTAATAAAAATTACTTAAAATTTCTAATCAAATATTTAAAACAAATCAAATTGATTGTTAGAAATTCAACTGTATCTATTTATTAATAAAAAATAGATTTGTTTATAAAACAATAATTTGTTATTAATAAATTATTTTGTTTATAACAATTTTAAATGGATTTTAGAAATTTTGAACAACATTTTCATTGTACAAACAAAATTGTCTTGTAACACGGAGTTTAATAATTACTGAAAGGTGTATTTTTTAAATTACAATTGTTATTAACAATTTTTTTTACGTTTTTAATTAAATAATTTTTTAATAACAAATTCTAATTGTTTATAATTTCATAAGGATTTTCAATTTAAATCATTTACAACTTTAACGTTGAATATCAGGTATCTTTCCTAACTCAAATATTTTACAACAAAAATAAAACAATTATTTATTCTGATATTGTTAATAACAAATAAATATAAATTAATAAACAATTATATTGTTTATATATTTATTATAATAAAATTATTTAATTTTCATAATTTTATTTAATCATTGTTAAGGAAAAATCTTACAAACTCAATCAAAACCAAATCCCATATTAAAAAGAACTTTTTATTATGAATTTTTGCGAAGAATTGTGTTTTCGATGAATTGTTGTTCTATGAATTTTCGCGCCACACAGAAATTTTATATGAAGATTTAACAATTCATCGCAAACACAATTCGTCGCAAAATTTATATGGGAAATCAGTACAAAGCAGTCAAATAGAGAAATATCTTTTATTTTTTGGAATTGTTGTTATAAAAATTAAATTGTTTATAATAATATGAAGAAAATATGAAGATTTGTTAATAAAAATTACTTAAAATTTCTAATCAAATATTTAAAACAAATCAAATTGATTGTTAGAAATTCAACTGTATCTATTTATTAATAAAAAATAGATTTGTTTATAAAACAATAATTTGTTATTAATAAATTATTTTGTTTATAACAATTTTAAATGGATTTTAGAAATTTTGAACAACATTTTCATTGTACAAACAAAATTGTCTTGTAACACGGAGTTTAATAATTACTGAAAGGTGTATTTTTTAAATTACAATTGTTATTAACAATTTTTTTTACGTTTTTAATTAAATAATTTTTTAATAACAAATTCTAATTGTTTATAATGTGGCTGTGATCTTGGAGGGTTGGGAAAAGAAAGGATAAGGAAAAACGGAATTTAGGGATGGGATTAGGATATTCTGTAACACTCCTATAGCCGTTTCGTCTAGCATACCTTCAACTAGATTCATCATAGATAAAAATTCAAAAAATTTGTGACTGTAAAATACTTTTTCCAAATCAAGCCAAGATATGTTATAAGTGATGTGTTTGAACTTAAAACACGGGGAAAGATTTTATTTTCGATTTGATACTATTCAAAACGTCATTATTTTAATATTTACAATGAATGAAAATAAATTGTTTACAAGATGTATTTGAATGGACCGATGATTGGAGTACAATGTTCCATAATATTTCATCAATTGGTCTATCCACAAATAAGAGAAACTTCAATTTCAATAGTTTTTCTATTCTCCGAAATAAAGAAGTAATCCAACCTACAATAATATTTACGCGAACAAAAATTAAGCCTTGCAAAAATCTCCTGTAAAATGAATGATTTTGCGCAAGCTATCACATACTGCACGAATCTATTTCCTACATAAGACAACGATTTTATTTAAGTCATTTTGAGGCTCAAAACAAAATATAACACAAAGCCTCAGCTTACTCTTCTTGAAAAGGTATAACTCTAGCATGTTTCGGATAAATAATGCCATTAAAGTACGTTGATTTCCGTAAAAATACCGAATAGGTTTGATAAAGTCAATATATTGCAGGCATATAATTTGAGAATTTCGATAAAATAAATTCTATCTATTCTTCCCAAAATATATTACCTACAACATATTCCACGCAATAACGCAATACAATACGTACCACAAAATAATGTTGAAAAATGGCATAACGATTTATTGACTTGCTGAGCATCAACATCCAAATATAAGGGAACAATCTAAAATGAAACACAAAGAACAAATAAACACTGCCTTAATCACTTTCTTTCAATTCTAAACTTCTATTGTAAAATAGTTCAAAATTTACCTAACCTAAATTAGATAAATTCATCATTACTTAATTTACAATAGATTATTAGAAGTGACTGAAAATGATCCAAGGTTTACAGTGAAATGTTCACCGCCACATTGCGTAAATATGCTAATTTTTCTGTTGTTGCCGGATATCGTGCAACAACAGCTTTTAGCCGCGTATTAATATCGCGATATTTTTTTTTTGGCGGGGGCATTTCACTGCCAGCGTTTATTTGCTCGATTGTTATTTCATTTGTCGATTGCTCCAATTGAAGTTTGGTTAGAAACTTCCAAATATTTGGATGTTGACAGCCTACAAGTCTCATAAACGCATTATGCGAACCTTCAACATTATTATTTGTTCGTGGCGCATTGTTTTGCGTGGAATCAAAATGATTCCATGCGTGAATAGCATATCGAGGATTTCGTCTGTGTGGGGCCTCTTTGATTCGATCATCAAGTGCTCCAACATAGAAATCCTCAAAATATGCTACGACATTATCAGCACTAGACGGTATTTCGCCAGAGGCTTTTAACGCATCAAATACTTTAATAACATCATTTACCGGAACAAATGCTAGAGCCATAATCATTTTCATTTGAAGAGCAAACTCAGGATTTGAATCATAATTTGTTTTAAGCCCTTCGGACACAATTTTACGATAAATATTTTGTCCGAAATGAAATAAACAAAATCGTTGTATTATAGTAGGGAATACATTTTTTGCCGAATTCGTAATAGCTTGCTCAAAATCACTCATAATAGAGGTGGGATTTAGGCAAGGTCTCAAATTTTTGAGTTCTTCAAAAACACTAGTATAGGTGGATTCCAATTTATTAGGGAGAAGAGCAAATACTAGAGGAATCGATTTCGTTTCTAATATTGCATGGATAGAAAGCAACTGATGAAATATCAATGGAACAACCTTGTAAGTTCCATCAACGAACCATTCAGATGCATTTTGCAAACAATCTAAATTTCGATTCGTCGTAAATATCAAAATTCGATTTTGAACAGGACCAGAATCAAAAAATAAAAACTTTTCACCGCGTTTTGATAGTCTAAACACATCAGGAATAACCATATCTTGTCTTGATAATGGCAAAGGAATTTTACAGTCACGAATATTTTGAATAGTTCTACTCATCGAACTAGTTGAAGGCATGAAAGAAGCAACTGATAAGGGAATTGTTACAGAATTTAAGGATAGGATTTCTCGGGTAGGAAGGGTAGACTCTGAGGCAAGCTCTTTTAAGGAATTTAAGGAACGAACTGCCTCATTTTGAGCTGATTCCGGCAAATGGCCAGAATGCTCCTTAACTATAAAAGCCAAGCCGCCTTCAGTATGCGCCCGGCCATTGCAACTCAATTTGCAAAATTGGTTGCAACGCCAATAAATTTTATTTTTGTATGTTCTCTCTTTATAATAGAGATACCCCTCCAGGAGAAGCAAATCTTTATTTTTTTCTGTTTTTATAAGTTCAAATTCCATTCTAAAATGAAAATTGTATAAAAATCTAGTAATAAAACTAAGCCAAATAAATGGCTATATAAAATGCTAGCGATAAAAAAGTGGAATTACAGTGGAAACAATCAGATATCAGATCGAAAATGAAGTTTTAATTTCATTTCATCACACAATAGAAAATTTTAACGGACAAAATTAACTAATAAAGTAAACAAATTACATGCACGAAGTAAATATAAAATCAGTTAAAACTGTTCTTATATTTCTTCAACACCCTATAAAAATATAACGAACATTTTTGTTTTCCTCCTGATATTTTATGTGAGAAAAAGAGAAGTTATCATACAGATTTCTCTGTTTAACCTTTATGCTAGCATATTAGCTTATAAATACAAAACCAAAAAAGAAAAAGCCGAATATATAATTTTTTAATTTGTTTTGATTTATAATATAGACACAGTGTGAGTAAAAACAGTGCAGCACTAGGTAGCTTAACTATGTTTATAAAAACAAAACAATGAGCCTTGAGTTTTTTTGTGTGAAATTGTGAAATAATCGGACTCAATTGTAAGTAATGTCAATCTCATTGTCTGATTGTCATTCATAATTAATTGTGTATTTAAATTAATCTAATTACATTTGGATCCCAACAAAATTTATACTGAAATAATTTGGATGAAATTTGATGATAAAGAAGACTTATCAACAAAAAGATCGTTTATCGTAAATGTTACTTTTATGTGTTAATTATTTAATTTTGTTTTTAAATTTTGGAAATGAACTAAACATTTTACTATAAGAACAGTAAAATTTGATTATATGTAAAAGAGTTTATATCGTAAGAACGAAAATAAATTGCCCATTAAACGAAGAGTTGAAGAATCTAACTTTTTAGCACAGATCGCAATTGGAACGCTGGAATCGGATGACACCTCATCAAAATAATAACATAATTCTTACGGCCGTAAAATGTTACCAAAACTAGAAGAAAATAGAATAAATATTAGTGAAAATTTAAATCAAATTCATCACCAAATGTCAACAGTATGAAGATATAACGTCATGGGGTGTATTAAAAATTTATCATGAATTAACACCAAAAGTATTGACGTATCGTGGACATCACTTGATTCTAGGTGTGTGAAATTATTTGTAGATAATATATGTAATACCAAATATAAACCAATCAAATATTGCTGGCTGTTGAAAATCAATGTAAGTAATTAATGGAAATGTTTTTGGTATAAACACTTTATTTTTAATTTTGTTACAATTACATTTTAGATGTATTAAGCTTGGTCGAAAGATGTTCAGATTTGTTGGAATTGGATTTATCAGATTGTACGCCACTAACTACAAATGCTATAACTTAAATATGCAAACTGAAAAAGCGTGCTCGACTTTAATGATGTTCAACTAGGCGCACGCAATAACGTACGCATAATTGCTTAGATAATTATTGAGCAAATAATTATATATAATTAAAATACATATTTTTATTGATTTTTTGCTTTAATTTTATTTTTTATTATTGGAAGCTAAGCACAATTCATCATTCACTTGTCTTGGATAAAAAATTGGTTTAATAAGTTTATAAAAAGGCGTTTATGTATTTAAATTTCTTAAATATATTCTGCAAAATGGGGCAATACTCTGCAAAAGGGGGACATGTTCTGGAATTTATTATTTCCTGGTTATTCAAATTTTCGCTTTATACAAGAAAGGGCGCCCAGTGGGTGTCATAGTAGCCTTATTATTTTTTACTTGAACTTCAAAAACGCTTTTAAAAATTGTCTTGAATTGATTCCGAAAGCTCAAGTAAAAATATGCGGCTCAATGGTGAAATGTCTACACTGCTATTTGATTACGCTATCACTGCTTCTTTAAGAAGTTTCAGCTGCCAGGAAATTGCTGCCTTCTTTGGTACTCAACTATTTAAAAGATTGGTGTTAAGCTATCGGCTGAAGCGTGCGGGGCACGCTAGGTATATATTTTGAAAATGTATAGCCTGTTATGGTTCTCACCTCGCCGAAAAATACCTTAAAAAGAAAATGATGGTAGTGTTGGTTTTTTACGAACGAAATTTTACCGAGTAGCAAGCTTTGCACCACGCGCCGCCAACGCTTAATGTTACACAAGCAAACGATAATAATTATTGTTGCATTGAGTCGAGGTGCGTAGTTATACATTGAATTGGTTGCTGTGATAGTTTGCGAGCAGTACTTAGGCTTAAATAATTAGATATGTTTACGTAAAGCTCACTTTCCGTACATGGCACACTTGGAGTGAGATGTTGGACGTTAGGAATGTTAATTATGGTGAAAAAGTAGTTGGCAAAAAAATCTATAATCCTTTCAAAATTGTTACAAACAAATGTGTACCTATACTTTAATTAATAAATACATTTGAATCATCTATTTCCTTTTGTAAGAAAAATCCTAATCCATTCAGAATATAAATGAACGCAATTAAATTTGTAAACAAAATCAGCTGATGAGTTTATTATTTTACTAAAGAGGCAAAGCATGATTATTTCTTTGCGATAGAAAGAGGTAACCATTTGAATCTCAAGGTTATTTCGTATTTTTTTTTTAATCATATTGTTTTAGTGTTCATATATTAATACCCACTGATTTCATCAGTGTTAATACCATGCCCAAAATATATTTTTTCCTTTCTCCGTCTTTGTTCTTCATAACCAAATCATTAAATTTAATTGATATTTGGCCTTTTGAAAGGTTAAGGTTCAATAAAAAACTAAAACCAAAGTTGACTTTGTATTTTGCCAATAATTTCTTTAAACTGCATACACCTAAAATAAGGACTTAAAGAATACCATGGATTAATCTCTAATTATAAACTTAAGAAAGGCCCAAACTCTGTTAACAACGTATCAATACAACAACGAAAGAAACCTTGGAAAAGAGCGGCAAAGGTCTTCGGTTCAATTCTTCTAACAAACTCTTTCCAATTTTTAATTTTTAAAGTTATATTATTAATTTTTTTATTATTCATTTAGTGACCAAATATTTTATTTTAAATTAAATATTGTGCTTTGTAGTTATTACAGTAATTACTCAAAAAAATAAGTGGTAAGCGTTTATGATGCGCCTAAATGTATGCAAGCACTACTACAAATTATTTAAAAATTATAACATTATTAATTGTAGTAGGCCATGAAAATTTTTAGGTATTACATTTTTATCCTGTCATAAACTGCATAGAAAAAGTCTAAAGCATGCTATGTTTGAAACAATATAATAATGAAAAGTAAATCAAATTTGTTGCGTGAGATAAGGCTTAGTAATAGAGCGGCGAGGGCATGAGGTTCGATTCTGCTTAAGGCATTTTAATTTTGTTTTTTCAATTTTTTTTTTAACAAAAACCCATACTCTGGCTGTTTATCTGTCTGTAAGGTTTATTTGCGTAATGCCCCAACACATGTACAACAATCCTTTAATGCCCTTATTATTTGGTTTAAGGTCTATTTAAGGTACAATCATTCTTTAACATAAAGCTACTTAAAGCTATCTACTCGGCTAAAAAATATCAAAATACAAATAGTGATCGTGGCAGCGGCCGCTGGACATCACCATTAGTAGTTTATAACAAATATATAAACAATATAATTGTTTATTAATTTATATTTATTTGTTATTAACAATATCAGAATAAATAATTGTTTTATTTTTGCTGTAAAATATTTGAATTAAGAAATGGAAAATACATAATGTTCAACATTAAAGTTGTAAATGATTTAAATTGAAAATCCTTATGAAATTATAAACAATTAGAATTTGTTATTAAAAAATTATTTAATTAAAAACGTAAAAAAAATTGTTAATAACAATTGTAATTTAAAAAATACACCTTTCAGTAATTATTAAACTCCGTGTTACAAGACAATTTTGTTTGTACAATGAAAATGTTGTTCAAAATTTCTAAAATCCATTTAAAATTGTTATAAACAAAATAATTTATTAATAACAAATTATTGTTTTATAAACAAATCTATTTTTTATTAATAAATAGATACAGTTGAATTTCTAACAATCAATTTGATTTGTTTTAAATATTTGATTAGAAATTTTAAGTAATTTTTATTAACAAATCTTCATATTTTCTTCATATTATTATAAACAATTTAATTTTTATAACAACAATTCCAAAAAATAAAAGATATTTCTCTATTTGACTGCTTTGTACTGATTTCCCATATAAATTTTGCGACGAATTGTGTTTGCGATGAATTGTTAAATCTTCATATAAAATTTCTGTGTGGCGCGAAAATTCATAGAACAACATTCATCGAAAACACAATTCTTCGCAAAAATTCATAATAAAAAGTTCTTTTTAATATGGGATTTGGTTTTGATTGAGTTTGTAAGATTTTTCCTTAACAATGATTAAATAAAATTATGAAAATTAAATAATTTTATTATAATAAATATATAAACAATATAATTGTTTATTAATTTATATTTATTTGTTATTAACAATATCAGAATAAATAATTGTTTTATTTTTGTTGTAAAATATTTGAATTAAGAAATGGAAAATACATAATGTTCAACATTAAAGTTGTAAATGATTTAAATTGAAAATCCTTATGAAATTATAAACAATTAGAATTTGTTATTAAAAAATTATTTAATTAAAAACGTAAAAAAAATTGTTAATAACAATTGTAATTTAAAAAATACACCTTTCAGTAATTATTAAACTCCGTGTTACAAGACAATTTTGTTTGTACAATGAAAATGTTGTTCAAAATTTCTAAAATCCATTTAAAATTGTTATAAACAAAATAATTTATTAATAACAAATTATTGTTTTATAAACAAATCTATTTTTTATTAATAAATAGATACAGTTGAATTTCTAACAATCAATTTGATTTGTTTTAAATATTTGATTAGAAATTTTAAGTAATTTTTATTAACAAATCTTCATATTTTCTTCATATTATTATAAACAATTTAATTTTTATAACAACAATTCCAAAAAATAAAAGATATTTCTCTATTTGACTGCTTTGTACTGATTTCCCATATAAATTTTGCGACGAATTGTGTTTGCGATGGATTGTTAAATCTTCATATAAAATTTCTGTGTGGCGCGAAAATTCATAGAACAACAATTCATCGAAAACACAATTCTTCGCAAAAATTCATAATAAAAAGTTCTTTTTAATATGGGATTTGGTTTTGATTGAGTTTGTAAGATTTTTCCTTAACAATGATTAAATAAAATTATGAAAATTAAATAATTTTATTATAATAAATATATAAACAATATAATTGTTTATTAATTTATATTTATTTGTTATTAACAATATCAGAATAAATAATTGTTTTATTTTTGTTGTAAAATATTTGAGTTAGGAAAGATACCTGATATTCAACGTTAAAGTTGTAAATGATTTAAATTGAAAATCCTTATGAAATTATAAACAATTAGAATTTGTTATTAAAAAATTATTTAATTAAAAACGTAAAAAAAATTGTTAATAACAATTGTAATTTAAAAAATACACCTTTCAGTAATTATTAAACTCCGTGTTACAATACAATTTTGTTTGTACAATGAAAATGTTGTTCAACATTTCTAAAATCCATTTAAAATTGTTATAAACAAAATAATTTATTAATAACAAATTATTGTTTTATAAACAAATCTATTTTTTATTAATAAATAGATACAGTTGAATTTCTAACAATCAATTTGATTTGTTTTAAATATTTGATTAGAAATTTTAAGTAATTTTTATTAACAAATCTTCATATTTTCTTCATATTATTATAAACAATTTAATTTTTATAACAACAATTCCAAAAAATAAAAGATATTTCTCTATTTGACTGCTTTGTACTGATTTCCCATATAAATTTTGCGACGAATTGTGTTTGCGATGAATTGTTAAATCTTCATATAAAATTTCTGTGTGGCGCGAAAATTCATAGAACAACAATTCATCGAAAACACAATTCTTCGCAAAAATTCATAATAAAAAGTTCTTTTTAATATGGGATTTGGTTTTGATTGAGTTTGTAAGATTTTTCCTTAACAATGATTGAATAAAATTATGAAAATTAAATAATTGTATTACAATAAATATATAAACAATATAATTGTTTATTAATTTATATTTATTTGTTATTAACAATATCAGAATAAATAATTGTTTTATTTTTGTTGTAAAATATTGGAATTAAGAAATGGAAAATACATAATGTTCAACATTAAAGTTGTAAATGATTTAAATTGAAAATCCTTATGAAATTATAAACAATTAGAATTTGTTATTAAAAAATTATTTAATTAAAAACGTAAAAAAAATTGTTAATAACAAAATAATTTATTAATAACAAATTATTGTTTTATAAACAAATCTATTTTTTATTAATAAATAGATACAGTTGAATTTCTAACAATCAATTTGATTTGTTTTAAATATTTGATTAGAAATTTTAAGTAATTTTTATTAACAAATCTTCATATTTTCTTCATATTATTATAAACAATTTAATTTTTATAACAACAATTCCAAAAAATAAAAGATATTTCTCTATTTGACTGCTTTGTACTGATTTCCCATATAAATTTTGCGACGAATTGTGTTTGCGATGAATTGTTAAATCTTCATATAAAATTTCTGTGTGGCGCGAAAATTCATAGAACAACAATTCATCGAAAACACAATTCTTCGCAAAAATTCATAATAAAAAGTTCTTTTTAATATGGGATTTGGTTTTGATTGAGTTTGTAAGATTTTTCCTTAACAATGATTAAATAAAATTATGAAAATTAAATAATTTTATTATAATAAATATATAAACAATATAATTGTTTATTAATTTATATTTATTTGTTATTAACAATATCAGAATAAATAATTGTTTTATTTTTGTTGTAAAATATTTGAGTTAGGAAAGATACCTGATATTCAACGTTAAAGTTGTAAATGATTTAAATTGAAAATCCTTATGAAATTATAAACAATTAGAATTTGTTATTAAAAAGTTATTTAATTAAAAACGTAAAAAAAATTGTTAATAACAATTGTAATTTAAAAAATACACCTTTCAGTAATTATTAAACTCCGTGTTACAAGACAATTTTGTTTGTACAATGAAAATGTTGTTCAAAATTTCTAAAATCCATTTAAAATTGTTATAAACAAAATAATTTATTAATAACAAATTATTGTTTTATAAACAAATCTATTTTTTATTAATAAATAGATACAGTTGAATTTCTAACAATCAATTTGATTTGTTTTAAATATTTGATTAGAAATTTTAAGTAATTTTTATTAACAAATCTTCATATTTTCTTCATATTATTATAAACAATTTAATTTTTATAACAACAATTCCAAAAAATAAAAGATATTTCTCTATTTGACTGCTTTGTACTGATTTCCCATATAAATTTTGCGACGAATTGTGTTTGCGATGAATTGTTAAATCTTCATATAAAATTTCTGTGTGGCGCGAAAATTCATAGAACAACAATTCATCGAAAACACAATTCTTCGCAAAAATTCATAATAAAAAGTTCTTTTTAATATGGGATTTGGTTTTGATTGAGTTTGTAAGATTTTTCCTTAACAATGATTAAATAAAATTATGAAAATTAAATAATTTTATTATAATAAATATATAAACAATATAATTGTTTATTAATTTATATTTATTTGTTATTAACAATATCAGAATAAATAATTGTTTTATTTTTGTTGTAAAATATTTGAGTTAGGAAAGATACCTGATATTCAACTTTAAAGTTGTAAATGATTTAAATTGAAAATCCTTATGAAATATAAACAATTAGAATTTGTTATTAAAAAATTATTTAATTAAAAACGTAAAAAAAATTGTTAATAACAATTGTAATTTAAAAAATACACCTTTCAGTAATTATTAAACTCCGTGTTACAATACAATTTTGTTTGTACAATGAAAATGTTGTTCAAAATTTCTAAAATCCATTTAAAATTGTTATAAACAAAATAATTTATTAATAACAAATTATTGTTTTATAAACAAATCTATTTTTTATTAATAAATAGATACAGTTGAATTTCTAACAATCAATTTGATTTGTTTTAAATATTTGATTAGAAATTTTAAGTAATTTTTATTAACAAATCTTCATATTTTCTTCATATTATTATAAACAATTTAATTTTTATAACAACAATTCCAAAAAATAAAAGCTATTTCTCTATTTGACTGCTTTGTACTGATTTCCCATATAAATTTTGCGACGAATTGTGTTTGCGATGAATTGTTAAATCTTCATATAAAATTTCTGTGTGGCGCGAAAATTCATAGAACAACAATTCATCGAAAACACAATTCTTCGCAAAAATTCATAATAAAAAGTTCTTTTTAATATGGGATTTGGTTTTGATTGAGTTTGTAAGATTTTTCCTTAACAATGATTGAATAAAATTATGAAAATTAAATAATTGTATTACAATAAATATATAAACAATATAATTGTTTATTAATTTATATTTATTTGTTATTAACAATATCAGAATAAATAATTGTTTTATTTTTGTTGTAAAATATTTGAATTAAGAAATGGAAAATACATAATGTTCAACATTAAAGTTGTAAATGATTTAAATTGAAAATCCTTATGAAATTATAAACAATTAGAATTTGTTATTAAAAAATTATTTAATTAAAAACGTAAAAAAAATTGTTAATAACAATTGTAATTTAAAAAATACACCTTTCAGTAATTATTAAACTCCATGTTACAAGACAATTTTGTTTGTACAATGAAAATGTTGTTCAAAATTTCTAAAATCCATTTAAAATTGTTATAAACAAAATAATTTATTAATAACAAATTATTGTTTTATAAACAAATCTATTTTTTATTAATAAATAGATACAGTTGAATTTCTAACAATCAATTTGATTTGTTTTAAATATTTGATTAGAAATTTTAAGTAATTTTTATTAACAAATCTTCATATTTTCTTCATATTATTATAAACAATTTAATTTTTATAACAACAATTCCAAAAAATAAAAGATATTTCTCTATTTGACTGCTTTGTACTGATTTCCCATATAAATTTTGCGACGAATTGTGTTTGCGATGAATTGTTAAATCTTCATATAAAATTTCTGTGTGGCGCGAAAATTCATAGAACAACAATTCATCGAAAACACAATTCTTCGCAAAAATTCATAATAAAAAGTTCTTTTTAATATGGGATTTGGTTTTGATTGAGTTTGTAAGATTTTTCCTTAACAATGATTGAATAAAATTATGAAAATTAAATAATTGTATTACAATAAATATATAAACAATATAATTGTTTATTAATTTATATTTATTTGTTATTAACAATATCAGAATAAATAATTGTTTTATTTTTGTTGTAAAATATTTGAATTAAGAAATGGAAAATACATAATGTTCAACATTAAAGTTGTAAATGATTTAAATTGAAAATCCTTATGAAATTATAAACAATTAGAATTTGTTATTAAAAAATTATTTAATTAAAAACGTAAAAAAAATTGTTAATAACAATTGTAATTTAAAAAATACACCTTTCAGTAATTATTAAACTCCGTGTTACAAGACAATTTTGTTTGTACAATGAAAATGTTGTTCAAAATTTCTAAAATCCATTTAAAATTGTTATAAACAAAATAATTTATTAATAACAAATTATTGTTTTATAAACAAATCTATTTTTTATTAATAAATAGATACAGTTGAATTTCTAACAATCAATTTGATTTGTTTTAAATATTTGATTAGAAATTTTAAGTAATTTTTATTAACAAATCTTCATATTTTCTTCATATTATTATAAACAATTTAATTTTTATAACAACAATTCCAAAAAATAAAAGATATTTCTCTATTTGACTGCTTTGTACTGATTTCCCATATAAATTTTGCGACGAATTGTGTTTGCGATGAATTGTTAAATCTTCATATAAAATTTCTGTGTGGCGCGAAAATTCATAGAACAACAATTCATCGAAAACACAATTCTTCGCAAAAATTCATAATAAAAAGTTCTTTTTAATATGGGATTTGGTTTTGATTGAGTTTGTAAGATTTTTCCTTAACAATGATTAAATAAAATTATGAAAATTAAATAATTTTATTATAATAAATATATAAACAATATAATTGTTTATTAATTTATATTTATTTGTTATTAACAATATCAGAATAAATAATTGTTTTATTTTTGTTGTAAAATATTTGAGTTAGGAAAGATACCTGATATTCAACGTTAAAGTTGTAAATGATTTAAATTGAAAATCCTTATGAAATTATAAACAATTAGAATTTGTTATTAAAAAATTATTTAATTAAAAACGTAAAAAAAATTGTTAATAACAATTGTAATTTAAAAAATACACCTTTCAGTAATTATTAAACTCCGTGTTACAATACAATTTTGTTTGTACAATGAAAATGTTGTTCAACATTTCTAAAATCCATTTAAAATTGTTATAAACAAAATAATTTATTAATAACAAATTATTGTTTTATAAACAAATCTATTTTTTATTAATAAATAGATACAGTTGAATTTCTAACAATCAATTTGATTTGTTTTAAATATTTGATTAGAAATTTTAAGTAATTTTTATTAACAAATCTTCATATTTTCTTCATATTATTATAAACAATTTAATTTTTATAAGAACAATTCCAAAAAATAAAAGATATTTCTCTATTTGACTGCTTTGTACTGATTTCCCATATAAATTTTGCGACGAATTGTGTTTGCGATGAATTGTTAAATCTTCATATAAAATTTCTGTGTGGCGCGAAAATTCATAGAACAACAATTCATCGAAAACACAATTCTTCGCAAAAATTCATAATAAAAAGTTCTTTTTAATATGGGATTTGGTTTTGATTGAGTTTGTAAGATTTTTCCTTAACAATGATTGAATAAAATTATGAAAATTAAATAATTGTATTACAATAAATATATAAACAATATAATTGTTTATTAATTTATATTTATTTGTTATTAACAATATCAGAATAAATAATTGTTTTATTTTTGTTGTAAAATATTTGAATTAAGAAATGGAAAATACATAATGTTCAACATTAAAGTTGTAAATGATTTAAATTGAAAATCCTTATGAAATTATAAACAATTAGAATTTGTTATTAAAAAATTATTTAATTAAAAACGTAAAAAAAATTGTTAATAACAATTGTAATTTAAAAAATACACCTTTCAGTAATTATTAAACTCCGTGTTACAAGACAATTTTGTTTGTACAATGAAAATGTTGTTCAAAATTTCTAAAATCCATTTAAAATTGTTATAAACAAAATAATTTATTAATAACAAATTATTGTTTTATAAACAAATCTATTTTTTATTAATAAATAGATACAGTTGAATTTCTAACAATCAATTTGATTTTTTTTAAATATTTGATTAGAAATTTTAAGTAATTTTTATTAACAAATCTTCATATTTTCTTCATATTATTATAAACAATTTAATTTTTATAACAACAATTTCAAAAAATAAAAGATATTTCTCTATTTGACTGCTTTGTACTGATTTCCCATATAAAATTTAAGAATTAACAAAACCAGAAGCATTTACAACTTTGTTTTGGTATTGTTTTTTTTTATAAATAATATGCCGTGCTTAAAATATAAAATAATAGGATGAAACTATGGATTCCAGTTGGATTAATTTACATAAATAATAGTTAATTTCATATTTGAATAGTTATTTTCTTAGAAGATCGACATCGGCTATAATTATCTGTGGTTATATTAAGGATTTTATTTGATATTTTTAGAGAATCTTCATTAATACCCGCATTTCTCGACGTTTGATCTGATCCAGAACGATCAAGGGTGCGATTGTGTATCGTATCGAGTATGAAACGACACCAAAATGCGTAAATTAAACAAATACCAGTTTTCTGTCTTGTTTCGTTTCGGATCTGCCTCTTCATACTCGTACTATTATTCATCTAAATCTTTGTCGTTTTACAAAATATTGTTGTTGCCTCACATCTAAATTATAATGTGATCCGGATCACTATGCATTAAGAAATGCAGCTAATGTTTAGATAGCAATAATAAATTATTAGTAACAAACGAAATATTAAAATTTTTTTTATATTATTTAATATTTATAGAATGAAAAATCTTAACCAATCATAAAATCAACACAATTATATTTTGTAAACAAAATCACCGTTTGTTTTTTACTGCAACAGACAATCATTTATTTTCTTTGGAAAAGAAAAAGCAAACCATTTGTTCAACACAAATATCTATACAGACCACCTCAAATCAATCCTAATATAAATGTACACTATAGTATTTTAAGTCACTTATTTTAAGTAGCTTAGGAGAGAAAAAGGTAATATGTTTTTCAACGACATTATTTTAAATTCCTGACGAGTATAATTTATTGACAAATTTTTCTGTTTACTATACTATGCCGACACATAAACCAAAATTGTAAATTGTTTTTGATGTTGTTTGTGTTATAATCGGACGCTTGCATTGTATCGAAAAATGAATTTGTTACTAAAGATATATGTTAAACCGAAATTGATTTAACTGAAAACGTACGAGATAAATTCAACATGTAAACGGAGACTTGACTGAAAGTTATCTGAAAGTAGTCTGAGTTCGTTTAATTTAAATTTGGTTGGTTGAGCCACTTTGTGTTTTGAGTTAAACATGTCAACTTTTATTTAGTTGAATTCACAGATTTTTTCATACTGTTAAAAAGGCAAAAGATTTTTATACATTTTCGAAGTGGTTTTCAAATTATTTTAAATAATTTTTGAATAATTTAAATGTAATTTTAGAACAAAGTGACATTTGAACTGTCATTTCAGATCAAATAAAAAAGTCCCATGTACCCACTAACCAAAATTTTCAGTCAGATCACTTTCAAATAAAACTCAAACAGATCACTTTCGGTTTAACATATTGTATCTGTAGTATATGTTATATTCGCCAATCAGTCTATCTTGACGTGTGTGCACCACATCATGTGATATCATCATTTGTTACACCTTTTCCTATGAAAATATCGGCTCTCCAATATAATTTATTGGCAAAGAGATAAGAAACGAGGAAATCAACGTCTAGATAGGCTGAATGACTTATATGATATCTATGACCATAAATATATTAACAAAATAATTGTTTATAATTTATAAATGAACAACATTTATTCATATTTATGTGTAATTTTGAAATATAATATTTGATTTGTTATTGATAATAGCGGAATAAATAAAAAATTGATTTTGTAATTAAACATTAATAGGAAATTATAACAATTAGAATCTCTCAGTCATTTGTCAATTATATTTATTTATAATAAACTAAAAAGCCTGTTAATGGCTTACTGAAATAATCCATCCATCATCTGTAGACGAATTTTATTTGGTTTGAATATGTACATATGTTATATTATAACCGTTCAATATATTTTTCTTGGCTTGGCATGCCCAAAAAAAATTGAATCTAAAATTGATCAACACGGATTCAATATCCTTAATCTATGCAATATAAAATATTTTACGATTAACTGTTTTTCGAAGAATTGTTTTACGATGAATTGTTATTGCGTAGAATTGTTTTTTCGTAAAATTGTTTTACTATGAATTGCTTTTTTATGAATTGTGTTTTTACCAATTGTTTTACTACAAATTGTTTTTAGAAAAATTGTGTTTCGACCAATTTTCGGGGAACCCTATCCTAAGGACCTAAGACCAATAACTCTATCATCCTTTCTTTTGAAAACATTGGAAAGGCTGCTGGATGTATACATCAGAGATAAAATAGGTGCCAGGAAGTGGGCATCGTCTCAGCATGCGTACACAAAGGGTAGATCTGTGGACACTGCTCTGCACGCCTTGGTGTCTACGATTGAGAAATCGATTAATTCGAAGGAATTCTGTTTGGTGGCCTTCCTGGATATAGAAGGCGCCTTTAATAATGTGAAAGCGGAGGCAATCAAGGAGGGATTGTCATTTTTGGAGGTGGACGCTCCTCTGATAGGGTTAATCAATTATATGCTGGGAAGCAGGATTGTTAGCTCGAAGTTGGGGGACTCCACCTTAAAGAGGCGAGTAACTAGGGGAACTCCGCAGGGGGGGTTCGGTCCCCTCTTCTCTGGAACATAGTGGTAAACGGGTTACTACTTGAATTGGAGAGAGAGGGTATTGAAGTTATTGCGTACGCAGATGACGTAGCTTTAGCTGTTACCGGGAAATTCCTGGGCACGATTGTAGACGTAATGCAGAATGCGCTTACCATCGTTACGAAATGGGCTGGCAAATGTGGACTTGGTATTAACCCGTCCAAGACAGAGCTGGTACTCTTTACTAAGAAATACAAAATCCCGGTAGTTGTCCCTCCTACCTTAAATGGCACGAGACTTGCTTTTACTGATAGAGCTAGATATCTGGGCATTATCTTGGACAGTAAGCTTAGTTGGAAGCCCAACATGTTGGAGAGAATAAACAAAGCTACTATTGCTTTGTACTCCTGTAGGAACGCCATTGGTCATAGATGGGGTCTGAAGCCGGAGCTGGTACACTGGCTCTACACCGCCGTAGTGAGACCTGTACTCATGTACGGGGTGGGGGTTTGGTGGCCAGCTCTGGACAAGATAACTTACAAAAGTAAGATTGAGAGAGTGCAAAGAACGGCCTGTATGCTTGTTAGTGGGGCATTGAGGTCGACACCGACAAGTGCCTTAGAGGTTATGTTGCACCTTCTTCCTGTCGACATTTTTGGCAAACAGATGGCGGCAAATACGGCTGTACGACTTGCAGCCGTCTCTCAGTGGAGGTGTCTTAGTATAGGACACTCTACTATCGTCAGATCGTTGAAGGATGAGCTGGCGAATCTTGACTACATTAAACCTACTCTACGCTTCGAAAAGCGATTTCGGACCTCCTTCCCTTCAAGGGAATCCTGGAGGGATAGACCGTCATCGGAAACTGAAGCGTTGCAATTCTTCACAGATGGCTCCAAGCTAGACGGCAAAGTAGGAGCTGGAGTATTCTGTGACAAATTAAATGTAAATATTTCTATTCGTCTCCCTGATTACTGCAGCGTGTACCAAGCTGAAGTCGTAGCGATTGAGGAGGTCATGACGTGGTTGAAGCATAATGTGTTATCCTCAGACGATATCACAATCTATGTGGACAGTCAAGCGGCGATCCGGTCGTTAGAATCGGTGTCTTTGGCGTCACGGGTGGCGTTGAGTTGTCACTCATCTCTAAATGAGATGGGTGAGCATTTCAACATCCAGGTAGTCTGGGTCCCAGGTCACTCGGGCGTCATGGGGAACTGCAGGGCAGATGAACTTGCTAGGCATGGTACGACTCTCCAGCTGCAACCGGAAAGGGCAAGTCTGGGGAGGCCTATCACAGCGCTGAGACAAGCACTTGGGAAGCAGGCGCTATCCTCAGCGGGGGAAAGGTGGTCTAACACCCTAACCTGTAGAGTTGCAAGACAAGTTTGGCCAAAGCTGGACTTGGGGCGCACTAGGGCATTAATATCCTTACGAAGACGTGAATTAAGAACGGTCGTAGGAATACTCACGGGACACTGCCTTTTTGGAGAACATGCAAGAAGGCTGGGTCTGGAGGCTAATGACTTCTGCAGAAGCTGCTTGGACGAAGAGGAGGAAGAGACGTTGGTCCACTTCCTTTGCTCGTGTCCAGCATTGGCTCTCAGAAGGCACAAACACTTAGGTAAGTTCAGGATGGACTGCCTCTCGGATCTCGAAAACATTAAAATGCGGGACGTCTTACGCTACATAAGTAGCTCGAAATGGTTCCAATAGGGGTAAAAGGGGATACATCCTGTGGTATCACAATGGACCGTCACCGGTCTAAGTGTGCGTAAGCAGCCACTCCAACCTAACCTAACCTAACCTAAAACTATTCCTATAAAAGACATTTTGTAAAGCGTAACAACATCGGAATGCAGTAATTGTCATGCTGATGAAATGTCATGCTGATAATATATCTACAACTTCATTTAGAATATAACAATATTACGACGTACAAACGTTGCAGTTTAAAACAGAGATTCTATTTTGAGTGGAAATTCAATAATTTCAAATATTTAAGTGGCTTCTTCGAATTTTTTACTTTAATTTCAAATAATTCGTGTAATACTCAATATGCTTCACGGGAATAGAGCTGTTATGAATGTGATGAAGAAAAATTGAAAGGGAATGTGGCTGTATTAGTTTAATTCGCTAATACAACCTGTACACAATACATTCTATAAAAAGATCGTAAAATTGTGGCCAAAGGTTCATCAGTTCGAAACTGGATTAAATCCTCTTACAATTACGGAAAAATATTAACTTCATAATTAAAAAAATTAATGTGTTGCTTCTCTCCTTTATTAATCATCAACGACATACAGATGCGTTTAAAAAATAAGGTGAAGGATTATTAAAATATCTAACAGCATCTATTTGGTACTATTAAGGATAATCGGCAATTTAATTTTTAAGTTAGCAAATTTTTTTTAAGTTAGCAAAACTTTGAGAATCTAAAACCTTTGTAAATTCCAAAACAGTGACAACATTATTTTTTTTAGCTAAACAAATCTAAAGCCAATGACGCACGTTTCATGCTATATGGAAACTAGAATATTTGAAGTAAATATCGTTAAAACGGAAAAATCTTCCTTTAAGCGAAAAGAAACTTTTATCTGTGTCAAAACCACAAATTTTATATACCGTTTGTTTGAGTTTAAAGTTCGATTTCCTTTCGAATGAACCTAAAAGACAATTTTCAATAAACCAATTTTTATATCAATTTTCCTATCTACCACTTCCAACTGTTATGTAGCATTATTGAGAGAAAAACACACACAACTAGAATAATATCCCACCAATTGGAATAAATTTAGATATCAATTTGTATTTTTCCGGGACAAAATAAAATTTTATTCTTTCGAACAGCATAAAAAAACGAAAAACAACAAACTGGTAGAATTTTTTTTTTTTTGTTAACTCGTCTCAGTTTGGTTTTCGTTTTTTTTTTTTTTTTTTTTTTGCAAGGAAACCATCTATAAAATCCTTAATATTACTTCAAACATACATACATTGAATACGAGAATAAAAGAAAAAAACTAAAACTATATAAAAAAAAGAGCCCACATTTTTATTTGTGTGTGCAAAAAAGCAGTAATCGTCGTCATCACAATAATACCAGAGCTTTTTTGTTATTGTTGGTGTTGTTGCTTGTTTGTTGCTACAATACTTTAATTCTATATGAAAATACCACCAACTGCGAGAGCTTTATGTTTGTATGTTTTGATTGGATTATTATTATATGTTGTTATTGTTGGTTGGGAGGGGAAGAAAACGAAGAAAAGCTTAACGTAACTTAAAAATTATTTGGATTTGACAAGTAATTTTTTTTTTTAATATTTTTCTTTGAATTTATATTTTGTATTGTTTGGGTATATACATGAAACATGAAGATATGTTTAAGATTTCTTTGATATTGAACGAAAAGTCGGTTTAGATGAATATTATATCCTAATTAGTAATTCTCTTGAAATCTGACTATGCTAACTTTTTGAGCCATTGGTAGACGAATACTTGCTTTAGTAGCCTATTGATTTTAATATTAAAAGTTAGTATTATTCAACTAGAACAAATACATTGACCTTAATCCACCTGATTGTAATTTCCGTATTTTCATTTCAGTCCACTTTTCTTTAAGCTTCCTTCAGGAACGAAGCGTTTTTGGAAGCAAAGGAAGCACTGATTCCCTTTTATTCCTCAACTGTAAGTAGTAACGACTAAAAACAAAATTGTGAAATGTGTAGTTGTGTATTGTTGGTAGTCACAAAAATTTATTTATCCGTAAATTTCATAGAATTTAAGTTAGTGCCAATACATAATCTAGGCTTAAATCGACACTTAGTCCTTTGGTTAATACAACAAAAAAAAAAAATAAAAAATACAAAATTATTATTTGTCACATAGCATTTTATTTTTTATAATTCCCCGCGCCTCTCTGCTAAACCTCGTCGCCTAATTGTGTTATATTATTTTAAGGGCGTCCCATACAATAAATTATTAAAGTTTATAAACGACCTTTAATACCAAGAGAATTTATTACTCAGAAATAATACCTTTAAAGGAAGCTTGTTCGAACAATAATGAAAAACCGATAGTTCATCCTGTGATTACTATAACTAAATGGTGGATAAATCCTCAGTTGTGGATTAACCTCGTACAAACTTAAAGCTTGTGACGAAAAGGTGAAGTCAAAGCCGGATGCCTCAATCAACTAAGGGAGTGGGAAGTTTGATCCTCACATCCCCAATCGCTTTCCCATGCTGGTTAACATTCAGCACGCACACCGAACTTGGATTGTATTTCGCCAACAGACATTTTACGATCAGAACCTGCAGCTTTTTTCGGCTATTGCTCAGTCTGGGGTGGGTGAAGGTTGGTGGTGTCTCGTAAAACTTAATTTGCTGCCGTATCTGAAACCAAAGAAATTAATTTTTACCCCTTACCGCCCGCGTTCAACACACGAATGTTCATCCCCCTGAATATAATAAAGTTATCAACACATATTTGAATTAATATTTAAACACATTATAATTTATTTTGTTTTTAATTAATAAATGATTTTTGTTTGGTCAAAGACCTTATTACAATAGAAATTATTTGTTTTACTTTTCTCGCTACTCTATATAAATCAATATGAAAAGAAATGTGACTCATTTCCAATCTTCCTGTGCACACAATGCTGACCAAAGGAAAGATTAAGGCTAAATCTATTCATTACATTTAGCTTACATAAACTAAAAAATGCGCTACCACGTTGTCCCGTGAAGAGTTCGTTGAGCTCACCGAACCCGCCACTGGACTCTAGAATGAAAAAAAACAAGCGTAACACCGCACCTTTTGGCCGAATGTCACCACACACACACACACACACACACACACACACACACACACACACACACACACACACACACACACACACACACACACACACACACACACACACACACACACACACACACACACAGAAAGATTAGAATTTTGTGTACCAAAAAAAAAATATATATATAACGTTAATGACACCTATAATAATAATAATACTATTTATACTAATAATAATAATAATAATAAATTAAATAAAGTAAATAAATGAAAAAAATATATCGCTTATGATTCGATGCCACACAGGAACCGTCGCAGGATGACTTCAATTGGTATGTATGCACGAATACCGAATGGCCCAATGCGCTGTACTTTTTGTTTTTTCTTCTTTTGAGGCACTGGATTATTGACACACAAATTATCCACATACATACATACATATATATATGTGTATACTGAAACGCTGCCGCATTTGTTTTTTTTTTCTTTGTTTTTTTTTTTTTTTACTTGTTTAAACAAAATTATTCTTATACGAGTATTATCAGAGCACCCTGTATTTTAGAGAGCCATAATCAAAAATTCTGAGCTTTTATAAGGGAATTAGAAACGAGGAAAAAACGAAACTTTTCATAGTAAAACACACAAAACATATGGGAAATCACTTTTTTTCCTAAGACAAATTTTTAAATGAAAACGTTACAAATTCTTAATTATGATTTCTGAAATACTTTCATAAATGTTTGAATTTCAACATTTATGAATATCTTTTAAGTAAATCGTTTTCATTTTCTTGTAATAATTGATTTATTTAAACCAAAATATTAAAAAAATGCATAACAACAGCATTCTGGTCAAATTAAAATAAAAGCTTACTACGATTCGTTTGGTCATTTAAGTCAATACACATTACATAGATGGCAGTGATGGCGGTAAAAATTTGGAAAAATCGTACCAAAAATTACCATCTGGGGAAATTTCCAGCTCAAAAATTGTAGGAAAAGCAAAACAAATGACAAACAAACAAACATCACAAACCTGTGAATTTGTGGTGGAACCTGTGATAATTTGGCGGTTAAATAATTTTTTTTCAAATTTTTCTGTGACCATTTTAGACATCTTACGTACACTAGTAAAACTAAAGATAAATTTATCAAGTATTATTTTAATTTGTCAGAGCCAACTTTGATGTATTTTTCAAAATGAAAGTTCGAAAAATATATTTTAGAAATAATTTAATTTTAATATTTCTGCTATTAATATTTACTTAATACCAATATGGCCTTCTTGTATATTGTTCTTAACGATATGTAGAACGCTTTTATACAAAAATTTTATAATATTTTTGCTTTTTTCATTGAAAAACTTGAAGCTAAAAAACACCATTTTTACTATGGATTCCTATGGAAATCAGTGAAAAGTTATACCACTAAAAAAGCTTCTAAAAAATACGTCATTAAGATTATGGCTCTATACTCTAGAAGGCTCTGGTATTATTCCTGTACAGTATACAAAACCACACCAAAAAAAAATTGACAAACGCGTGGTATTCGCCAAGACACCGCTTGCACACGCCCATGAATTAATTGCACAAATTACCGCAATTTATGTATTTTGTCCGTATCACTTATCACCACTTATTTCACTGGTTTATTTGTTTTTTTGTTTTCTCAATTATATATAAAAAAAAAATAATTACCCACCAGTATTCAAATCAGCATATGTAATTTTTTTTTCTCTGTCCTCGTGTCCTCCTCTTCCAAGCTCTGAATCCAAAAAGAAACTTTTTCTGTTCAATTTGTTTCTTGTCAAAAAAAAAAAATTGAATCAGTCGGCAGCGCGCGAATGTAAAATGCGTTTAGTACAAGAACCGCAAAGCACCTTGATCAATAACCGATAGATGGCAACTCAACATCGTCAATTTCCCCATCAACCATTTATGCACAAAATCACCACGCTCACACGGTAGTTGAGTGGGTATTCATTCACAAACTCAACTCCACGGTCTTCTCTGTTTTCAGGTTATTCCACGTCATTGCGCACCGCCATACAACATTAAATCTGTAACGCTCAGTCGTTACATCGTGGGGACGGTATCCGGACAGTTCCAAGAAAAACAATTCACAGAAACATAATTCACAGAAAAGTAATTCATATAAAATGCATAAAAAACAATTCACGGAAAAGCAATTCACAGAAAAGTGAAGCAGGGTTCAAAAATCAATACAATGAAGATGCAGAGTTTGCTCACAACATCAAAATGTTATTAGCACTTGCGTTTGTTCCTCCTGCAGACGTGATAAAAGCATTTGAATTGTTAAAAGAGCGAAATATAATTTCTGAAGCAGTCAATGAATTGTTAGACTATTTCGAAGATAATTATGTGGGTTGATTAGATGATCGCATTAAAAACACATCCGGTAGGCGAGATCCGAGGTAAGCGATCAAAGCATGGAATGTTTATGAAGCCGCGCAACAAGGATTACCGCGAACAAACCATAATGTCGAGGGATGGCACAATGGTTTCAAAAAATTGGTTGGCTCAGAGCATCCTTCAATGTGGTGTTTTTTGGAAAAGTTGCAATTGGAACAATCAAAAAATGAGATAATGTTACAACAAATTTTTGCTGGAATGCCTTTGCCACCAAAAAAGAAAAAATATCGTGATTATGTTCAAAGATTACAAGAAATTGTATCCTCTTATTCAACAATGGACATAATTGAATTTTTAAGTGCCGTTGCGCATAATATAATAATTTAAAATAATCCAAATTTTGAACTGTTTTTTTGTTATTTATAATTATTAGTAATAAATTAAAAATATTGAATAAATACACCATTTCTTTTATATTTTAATATTTTATTATCTTAAGGAAAAAGAATTTCACAGAAACGGAGTTTACGGAAAAATAATTTCTTGAAAGTCGCCGTGACTTTCAAGAAATTATTTTTTCCATAAACTCCGTTTCTGTGAATTGTGCTTGCTGTGAATTGTTTTTCTGTGAATAGTTTTCTGTGAATTGTTTTTCTGTAAACTGGCCTACATTCCGTGGGGACTACTCACACCCTGAGATGTCTCATAAGCTGGGCCAATTATTTATCCTTTATTTATGAACAATATAATCGCCTAATTTAATATTCTATACGTACGAATATCTTTGGCGTTGTAAGTGCCCAACAATTTACCTGAAGCATCCCTCAAGGTGAAAGCAACATTGCCAACTCTTGCTATAATGATAGCGGTACAAACTTTGGTGCGAACTTTGCTGAAAATTGCCTTGGTGCTGCACTTTGGGTATATGTCCTGACAAATACGCGCTGTCCAACTGTCAGTTCTCGCGGCTTACTTCGCAGGTTGTATTGACGTTCCGACTTGTTGTGTGCCTGCTGCAAATGCTTAATTACAGTATGATGAACTAAATCTAAACGAGCCGATCTTAAATTCAGACTTGCTTCATGCTCGTTTTCGCATCCTAGCAACCGTCGAAGTTCATATTCGGAATCGTGAGTTATTAAGTGCTGACCGTACACGAGATAATGAGGGGAATACCCTGTGGCAAAATGAACAACATTTCGAAGAGTTGATGCCACTTGATCAAGATACACATCCCAATTGATGTGATTCTCGCCCAAATATGCGCGTATCATTTGAAGGATAGTCCGATTTGTTCGCTCAGAAGTATTGCTCTGTGGGGAATGAAATGGAGTTGTTACATGGTTAACCCCATATTTAACCAGGGGATTTTTGAACAGATTCGACTGAAACTGTCTGCCGTTATCGGAAAATACAATCTCCGGAACGGAGAAAAGAAGAAATATTTCTATTTCTAGGTAATCACATAAACAGGTAGACGATGCATCTCGAAATGCTTGGAGGCGAACAAATTTGGAACAGTGATCCAACACGATCAATATGCACGTATTTCCGTTCCGAGAACGCGGGTAGGGACCTAAATAATCAATAAAGAAATAAAGATCTTCTGGCAATTGGCGGCTTTTGACATTTTGCAGGTGGAACAATCACCCAAAAATAATGCCGCGTGTCTGTATACCGTATACCATAAGCGCGAGATATTAGGAGTTTACCATTGTCGACCCGAAAATTAGAAACTGTATTCTCAAGATTTTGGTATTTTTCAATCAGATCTATGTATTCCTGATCAAGAAATTCTGGAGAGTTCATATCTACCCAACACGTACTACTATCATTAGGATTCGATGTACCAGACAATGTATCGCAAAAGGCGCGAGAGAGTGCGTCAGGTACAACGTTGAGCGGCCCCTTACGATATTCAATATTAAACTTATGACATTGTAACTGCAAACTCCATCTGGCTAGACGTCCTGACAAGTCCGACATATTCATCAGCCAGCGGAGGCTTGCGTGATTGGATATTATAGTGAATTCGAATCCTTCGACGTAATGTCGAAAATGTTTAACGGAGAGGACGGCGCCGTAACACTCTAGTTCTGTTACACTGTATTTTCGTTGTGTCCCATTTAGTTTTTTTTAGAAAAGAACGCTATTTGGATGTTCAGCTTTACCAATCTTCTGAAACAACACACCTTCCACTCCTCTGGAAGAAGCGTCAACCTGAATGAAAAAATGTAATTCAAAATTCGGATGTACAAGAATTGGGGCGGAGGTAAGTCGCTCTTTTAAAATTTTGAAAGAGTTTTGTGCTTCGTCGCTCCAAGTCAATTTAGCCTTAGTTTTCAGGAGGTCAGTGAGCGGAGCAGAGACCGAAGAAAAATTGGCAATAAATCGCCGGTACCAACCACACATACCGAGAAAACGTCGTAATTGCTTTACCGTCTGTGGGAGTGGGAAATCTTGAATAGCCTGCACTTTATCCAAATTTACACGTATACAACCTTCACCAATTACGTACCCTAAGTATTTTAATCGTTTCAACACAAACTTGCTCTTTTCTATATTGATTGTAAGGTTGGCCCTACGCAACCACTCAGCTACCTGTCTCAGGAGCACAAGGTGTTCCTCAAAGGTACTCGCTGTGACCAGAAGATCGTCAAGATAGACGAAAATCTGGTCGTGATACTCAGGAGGAATCACCCTGTGCATCAATCGACACATAGTTTGTGGTGCGTTGCAAAGCCCGAAGGGCATCACGGTGAACTGATATAACGGCCTACCCGGCACCGTAAAAGCTGTTTTACATTTGGCATCATCGTCGAGGGGTATTTGCCAGAGCGTCCTTCAGATCCAAACTGGATATGAAGTTCGTGTTATCCAAACGACTCAGTATTCCATCAATTATAGGTAGCGGGTAAGCGTCTTTAACCGTAACGTCGTTAACCCTTCGGGCGTCCAGGCACAACCTCACTTTGCCATTCGATTTCTTTACAAGAGTTACTGGTGAACACCAGGGACTTGAGCTTTCTTCAAGTACACCTAAACCAATCATTCTGTCCAGTTCTTGGTTCAACATAGCCTGAACAGCAGGCGATACAGCGTAGTAACGCTGCTTCACGGGTTTAGCTTGCCCGGTGTCTATCGAATGGCTCACAAGGTTTGTACGTCCTAGACCTAGGTGGACTGAAGAAGGAAACATTGTAATGACTTTTTTTAAATCCTTTTGCTGTTGGGGTGAAAGATCATTAAGAAGCGAATCTACCGGTTCAACAAGATTATCGCCATCAGGTAAATCATCAGGTGGAGGTGGTACGTGTAATTCATCAACCTGGATTTTGATATCAAATAGTTTAAAGAAATCCATTCCGAGATACAAAGATTGTGATAAATTTGGTGCTAAAAATAAGCGAAGTTGCTTTTCTCGATTGTGAAAACGAATCTTTACCATTATATAACCCAATATGCGTTCTGCCGCTCCATTAGCAGTAGCGACTGAAGAGGGCGAATGATGAAATTGAAGTCCAGCAATTGACAATAATTTCTCACAACCCTTAACGAGAAGACTGACATTCGCTCCTGAGTCAAGGAGACCTTGTATAGGTTGGTTAAAAATATCCACGGTTACGTAAGGACGACCATCAATTTCGGTGGATATCAAAGAAATACAAATAAGTTTGCGTATTTTCCGTTTTTCCTTAAAGTATAACCATGCTCGGTGAAATGAACTTTTACTGTTAGGGGCAGATGAATTGTATTTATTAGAGAACTGGGAAAAAGAATTACTTGAAAATTGTATGTCCCCGGACGTTTGCGAAGTTCCGGATCCGTGTTGGATGCCGCATCTTCGAATAATATGTTTTTGGTCGGGAAGCTCGAGTGTTGAGGGTTGGACTCCCGAGATATCCATTCCCTCCTTTGCCAGTTTCCCTGGGTTGAAAAATTGCAATTTACGCATTCAGCATAAGACACATTTTCTTTTCCACAAGTCAAGCAAAACTTCCTAAGGGGAACTTTACACCGACGAAAATAGTGACCTGGATTCTTACAATTCCAACACAAACGATTAACATATGGCAACTTTGGTTGGTTTTGGTTATTGAAAGAGTTCTGGCCAATGCGTTGGTATTTATTAATCGCACACACTTCAGCGTCATAATTGCCAATGGGATGGTGGTAATGCTGAAGAAGCCGTGATGTTCTCTTGCTGAGCAGGAACGCGATATACGTTAATATTATTAGCACCTGTCATTACCGAGTTAGCCGTGTCAGCGAACTGACGATTAGAACTTGTGCTAGTCCTGTTAAGCTCAAAAGATTCTATTTCATGGACAAATCGATCCTTCGGGGCGAAGCCGGCTTCTGGGTAAATTCCAAGTTCTTGCCATAAATGCTCGACTCGACGACATTCGCTTGCCAGTTGATTTATGGACTGAAACTCTCGATCAACAAACTTTTCCCTTTAGGATCGACAGAATTTCAGCATCCGGAATCAGAGATTTTGACTGTAAAGCGATCTTTTGGATCTCGTCCATAAACTCAACAAATCTTTCTTTAGGGTATTTTTGCTTCCTCTGTTCTAACATACGTTTTACCTGCCGCTCATTAGACTGGATCTGAAATCGATCTACTAGATAATGTTTTAAACATTGCCAACTGATATACATATTAGAGTGTCGTTGCCGAAAGGTCCAATACCAATCTAAAGCGTTTTCAGCGAGAAAACAGGAAGCGATCTCCACTAGACGATCTAAGGGTATGTTAGATGCATTTGCCATGTGTTCCACTCAAAACACGAAATTTTCTATGGGTATATCTGACGATATGCCTCGATATTTAAGATTCCATGAAGATAGCGTATGTGTTAATGCGCGGCCATCACTTCTGTCATGATTTTGCCGATTATTAACATTCACATTTGTTCGAGTAACCAGATTCAATTTATTATTGAAGTTATTCAACAGGGTATCTAAACTGACCATCAGTTGTGGAATCATGTGATTTGGATCGTTACTTTGATTAGAAGTATTGTTTTGCTCTAACGGATTCGGTACTGCCGAACTATTACGTGGTGGACGTACAATTGGATTATATTGCGGTATCGCAAACACAGAGCTATTACCGACTTTGGGTTGGTCTCGAAAATTAGATGAAATTTGGGATTCTTCTACGGGTCGTACATGACAAAAATTCGAATTATGTGACACAGATTGTGTAAAATCACCATTAAACAATGCGTCTCTTAAACCTTCATTAATTTGATTTATACGCCCTAAAAGTTCACCTACTTCTGGGGTATCCAGGTTAACATTATTCAACCGTTTAAGACGACTTTGAATATACAAAATACGGGACTGACATGATTCAAGTTGCTCATGAGTTATGCTGTTTGCTGCCAAGGCCGTTTGGATACGATTTAATTTTAGAATACACATTTTAACCGCGTGTGGACTATTTCGCACAGCGCTGCGGTGTGGTTGATTCGGGGTGAGAGTAGGAAATCTCCTTTCTTCCTCCAATCTCGCAGATAATAATTCTATGGCCTGTGATGTAAACAGAATGCCGCGAATTTCCCATTCAATTTGGAACTCATCGTTCTCCAAACGCCTAATATTCATGATTTAATTTTGAAAAAAACTTAAAACAAAAAAAAAAATTTTTTTACTAAACAATACTAAACAAGTATGAAAAGAATAACCTATACAGCGAATAAGACCCTGTAAAGGTTAAATAAATTGTTATATATATATAAGAAAAAAGATAATGAAAAAAAAATTATAATATCGTAAACACAAAAAAAAATTTTCTTTTTCGAAACAAATATTTTGACATAAGTATTCAGGGGATGAACAAAGTTGATACGGACGAAAATAAAATTCCACTTTAAATTTTAAATTCTATTGTATAAGCATGAACTGAACTCTAAATCTCTATCAATTACCCAACAAACAAATCTATCTTTTATCAGAGATATGGTTGTAGGCTCAATAGTTATTAAAAAAAACATAGGTGTCTCTCACACATTGCAGTCATATGGATAATTACAGAAAACAAAGTGCTTATGAGACTTTTACTATGCATAATCATCAGAAATTGACGCTATTCTTGGAGAATCATATCATATGCTTTAAACTCAACGATTCATGGATAGAATAGTGATATTGAAGTTGATTGACTCACACACAGAACACTCAATTATAGGAAAATAAAATAATTGATTTGAATTAAATGAAAAAAAAAACGACAAAAAAAAATTGAATATGCGTACATCACGCAAATAGAATCAAAATATTACAACCGATACTACTGATCACGAATATGTTAACTTAGAGAAAAAATTACCAAAAGTTAAACTGACCTGATATGAAAATATTATTGCCATTTACCTTGTATTTGCCGTCTTTATACCATTAGATTTGGGCGCCACTGTGACGAAAAGGTGAAGTCAAAGCCGAATGCCTCAATCAATTAACCAGCAAGGGAAAGCGATTGGGGATGTGAGGATCAAACTTCCCACTCCCTTAGTTGATTGAGGTATCCGGCTTTGACTTCACCTTTTCGTCACAAGCTTTTGCCCATAGGAAAACGAAAACCACAAAAAACAGGAAATTTGGCAAGATTTTGCATTTTTTCGTTTTATATTACCCATGACCAAACCGAAATACTATTTTCATGTGAAAGTCAAGTGTCAAAACTATATAATAATGGCGTTTGACATATGTTAGAGAATTTATTTTAAATTTATTTGAAAAGAAAAGGAAATTTTCATGATATTTCGAAAAAAGGAAAATACTTTTGTGTTGTGCTATTTATTTATTGGCGCGAACAAATAGGACCCACGCGAATTATCACGTACATTCTATCAATAAATTAAGAAAATCTCAAGAGAAGTACCATACGTTGATCGAAAATTTAGAATTATATCCACAACAATTTTATCAATATTTTCGGATGAACCAAACTCAATTTAATTATATTCTTTTAAGAATCTTTAAAATAATTACACAAAACAAATTAAATTATAGAAAAGATGCGATTTCTTAGGTTTTCGGCGACTAGCGCAACTTCCACAGGTTTGGCTTTACGCTTCCATATTGGTATAACGACCGTTAGGAGGGGCATCATTCAAGCCATAATGGCAATCAATATTATTAAACTGAAGGGCATTCTGTTACTAAAACCAGCGATGGGTCGTAGTTTTTTACATGTGTATAATACAAGTAAAAT